>VZRN01002121.1:87341-179422 GCA_013397935.1 Dasyornis broadbenti
TGCGTCCGCCACGAGGCAGCGCGGCCCGGGGGGGCCGGGCCCACCCGCCCCCGCCGCCCGGCCCCTTCCCTTCCCCGGCCGTGGCCCCCGCCCGCTTTCGCCGCCCGGGGCTGGGGCAGCCGTGGCCGGAGAGAGCCGCGGAGCGGGCACTTGGCTCCGGGCGGCTCCCTGTCACGCCGCGTGGGCTCCCGGAGCACTGTGGAGAGCCCCGGCGGAAAGCAGAGCCCTCGCCCCTCAGCCACGTCGCGTTGGCCGGTCCGGGCCACAGAAGGGCAGGGCTGGGACTACTCCCTCTGGAGAGAGAGGACACGCCGGGCTGTATGTTGGATGGTCCGAGATGCTGGATCGCCCTGGCCAGGTTCGGCCGTGGGAAGCCACTTCGACCACGCTGCTTTTGATGCTCGAACCCCACGGTGCTCCAGCTTCCGCTAACGAAGCAAGTCTCACTCGAAGCAAATCACACCCATTCCAGCACCAATTTACTTTTCTTGAAAGCTGTAGTACACCATCAGAGCAACAAGCTGTTCTTGAGTTAAAATAGAATCCGATCTCGAAAGGTGTTTATTGTTAATTATAAGGCACTTTCTTCAATAATGTTAAATGCAAGAATCCAGGGCTCCTGCAGCCCAGTGCATGGAGGTGAATCGTGGCATGTTACAGCTGCACACTCAGCCCCTGGGTGAGCCTGTATGCCGAGCAGTCAAAGCCGGAGCAGCAGGTTGTGCTGTGTTCTCAGGAGAACAGGACCACACATTTCAGATTCTGAAGGATGTGGCTTATCTTAGCGCAACCCATTATTTCAAGTTTTCCCTGTGTCCTGGTGCATTCTTCAAGTAACTTTCCATGAAACTTCAGTCCTGAGAGCATATAGCAATCCATAGAAATTAATTTCTAGCAAGATAGTTAACAAATAAAAAGCAGACAAGTTAGAGCAAACTGTCATCACATTTACACAGGAACTTAGTTTGACAGAAGCTGTATAACTGAAGCAACAGAACATTCACTGGCAGGTTAAAACTATGTTCGTAACCTTGAGTCATGGGGGAGCAGGAAGTCACATTACAGTACTTGGCCATCAAATTTCAGCCATCAACTGTGATGCTGAGTCAAAAGCTGCTGCTTTTGATCTTGTGGTATATGATGTCACTCAGCACAATGTTGTGTTAAGGTGCTAAAATGGTGGGGTTGTGATTTGAGGGGGATGTGCATGAACAGGGATTTTTTATATTGGTTATGGTCAATGACAGCTATTGGGCTCAGATTTGCTGTGCTCCTTTTAGCATGTTAATTTCTGTCTCATGATGCTTGTTGTTAGGTGCTTCTGTTCTCTCAGGTGTGATTGAACAGATCTCAGTAGTGCTCCTATTCACTTGCTCAGGCTGCCTCTTCTCCCCTTTCGTCTCCTGAAAATGAAGAACCGTGCATTTTGTCAAAATTTCCATATTACAGGTACAATAGGATGTTTTCAGAGCCACTGTAGATGACTATACACAGAAACTAGTGGTGTTTCCAAGAATACTGCCTGCTACAGTCATTTAACTCTTCCTGTCCACTGCCCAGTGTAAAATGCTATGAGACACATCCTTCTTCATGTACCTGCTGTCAGCCCAGTTGCGGCAGACTCTCAAACAGCTTTCCTTTCTTCCAGACATTTCTCACTGAAGTGCACATGTCCTTGCAGGAGATTTGATTGTGTAAGCTTGTTACAGCTACTAGTTTACCAATAAGTGAAATGGGATAATAATAAAGAATAAGAACATCAGCCTAAACCATAGACATAGGGGAATCTGCTCTGGCTATTTAGCTTGTTTTCTCTGTAGTTCCACTCATGAAAATATATGTGCTCTGGAATCACTTCTTTTCTGAAGAAAATCTCAGAGTATGATTAAAAAAGATTTGGAATCCTGAGTTTCAGGTGTTGCAATGCTTAACTTACAGGTATGGGATTCTTAGAGTATTCCAGACTTCAGTGCTCAGTACCTTGCCTTTTTATCCATTAGGAGGGTTTAATACTTTGGAACAGGTTTCATTTCCTGATGAGCCAGAAACAATCCAAGGTCAGCAACTGAAAGAGATTTTTCAGAGAGCAACCTCCTTGGGATATCTCACAACAGGTTGTGGAAACCTGGTTCCCATCTCAAAGCCAGAGCTTTTGTCTTCTCAATTCAGGGTTGAGCCATTTGCCCTGGACATAGATCCTGATGTCCAATGCTTTATTAGATAACTCAGCATGTTTTCAAATTGCTTTCTTACAACAGCTTTGCCTCCTTCAGAGGTCGCTACTGACCTCTGCATTTTTTTTTCTGGAGCTATAGAAGTTGAAGTACATCACTTTATTTTGAAAACATAAGCATTTTAAGGTAGATGAAAAGTTCAGAATCCAAACCTATCGAGAAACGTGGTGGGTAGGGATTTTTGATTCATCTCCAGGCCACCTGGCCAAACAACAGCAAATAATTAAATTTGCTGACTTGTCTTGTCTTGTCTGAGATAACATCATTTCAGGCCCTTGGGGCTGCTTGTGTTTCCACTCTTTCATCCTACCACTGTGTTTTTGGGTGTCATGTTTTTCAGTGATTTGTATCAGTTGTTATGATCGTACATAGCCCTTGGCACTCACAGGTTCTCACGGCCCTCTGCTGCTGTAACTTTTTCTATGTTCCTCCTAAGTGCACTGACTGTTACCTCAGTCTGCGTGCCCCTTTTCTCCTACCGTTTTAACCCACTTATCATGCTTGTTCAATAAAAGACATCTTCAGAAGAAGTCTGGACACAAAGCGATGTGTGATCTGGTGGAATTGATGCACTACCTCCAGGAAGAGATCCTGTACAAAAATATAGTTCCTCCTCCAAAAACTCTCTAATCAAAATTATGACTGACAAGAGTTGTACAATTATTTCTGAGCTTGTTTTGACAAAGTCACGTTAGTTTGCTCATCTTCAAAGAGCTTTAGTCACATGCAATAATGCCATTTAATCAGAATATGATGGGTGGGAATTCCACCCCATGCTGGACAGCTCAGATGGAGTGTGGATACTTGGAGAGCAACCAACATTCAGGGTAACCACACCTGCTTCTTATTTCCTCCGACTTTTATTCGTAATTTTTGTGTCTTCCTTCCACAAAACTTCTGAAATCAACCTGTCTGCATTTCCTTTCCTCCAAAAAGCTTTAGGTAACAATTTACTGCCTTCTCATATTTGGGTAATTTTACGGTTTTATGTTACAAGCTGAATGGTGCTACGCTACAGTGACCTCAACTTGTTCCTACTAAGGAATTCACCAATAACACCAACTTTTTGTTATTCTTAATGTCAAACTTTGCTTATCAGTGCCCAAAGGCAAATACAAAGAAAAGATGATGCAATTTCCTGTTAAAGTATCACTGTATACTAATATATCATTCTTAAAATAGTCTAACAATGCCTCTGTGTGCATTTTGTTGGCAGTTTTGTCCTCCTGGATGAATTAATCTTTTTTTCCTGGACCAAACCACTGTGCTTCTGACATGTACTCTCCCACTGAGCTGTGTATCTGCCAAAGTGAAATCCTGGCTAAGTACTTGGAATCTTCCAGTTCTGCCTGAACAAGACTTCGGCTGATTGAGAGGGTCTATCTGCAGAAATACAGCTGGATGGCAGCCAAAGAGGTAGGGCCACTTTGTATCATCTTCCCTAGAGACTACTACAAATGTCTTCTGCCCTGTCCTTATTTTCCATTTTTTCACAAATGAACCAAAAGTCCTGAAGCAAAATACATTCCTTGCCTTGTCCCTCTGCCATTGGAATCCAATTCCCACAAAAATTACCTCTGCTACTATATGATCAGCTTTTACAGGGTGAAGAAACTCAGAATGTAAATTACTTTTATCCTCCAATCTTTGTCCTACAGTGTCTTTCTTCAGCAGCTCCTTGTATTGGGAAAGACTTCTTTTTCCTTCATCCTATCTGCCACTTCTGCAAGAATCCAACAGCCCATCCCTTAGTGTTGCCCCACCTTTCTGAGGCACAATCTCCTGCATGGGTTTTGCTCACCTGCTAGACAGTTCTACCCAGATATCATGTTCAGTGGTGTTGTCTCCACTGAAATTAAGAGAAGAACTCTTACAAAAGTGACTGAGCTTTGGGCTGACTAGTTTTTACTTAAAGTTGTGGTGTCCAGATAACTGATAGTACAGAGCATTCTACAAGAGCAGTTCAAGAGGTGCTCTGGAGCACACTTAATATCACCAGGCTCCAGTTTCACATGTGTGGATGCAAAGATTTTTTTTTTCCTCTGGTGTTTAGTGAATAATTCTGTCAGATGCAGAAATGAAAACACATTGTAGAGCACAACCAGCTCTATAAAGGCACGTTCGAAATGTCTGTAGCCAGCCTCATTTCTGCAGGTTTGGATGCAGAATGTTGCTATGGGAACAAAACCTTCTCTCCACCCAATCAGCTGAAGCAGAAGGTGGTTTTTTTTAAACAACGAGATTGTCTGTATCTGCCCTTCACCTAATCAGTCAACACAAGAATGAAAATAATGATTTTCACAGGCAAACTATAGAAAATGTGACTCACTGCCAAAAAAACCCAATGAGCTGCTTAGGTCTGGGAGATTGACATCTTATTGTAGAACATGAACAGACAATAAGACAAACTGACAGATCAATCCCATTTGACAGTGCAATCAAGGAAAGAAATGGGTGTGAAACTGTTCAAATCTGACTAAATCTTGCTTCAGGAGGGAAAGCTTGAAGAGGTTTTCAAAGGAATTGAAAGAGAAATAGTTCTAACAGAGGAAAAGACTTTACATGATTATGTGATTGCCTCCTTTACCCTGCATGGATGTTGAAGCTGGGTTTGTGCCGTGATTTTCTCTTCCCTGAGCTGGTCCTGCATCTCCCACCACAGGAATGTCCAGGCTGCTCTCACACAAGCTACAGCCTGGTAGCCTGCAAAAGCCACAGCCAACACTGACTTCCCTCAGTGATCAACAGGACAAGGCTTGAGTCTGCTCTGTCAAGTCCTTCACAGTGTACTCTATCATTAATCTCTGTCATAATGTTTTAATTCAGTCAAGGTAAGCCAGAGACTTCCATCCATAGCAAATTATAAGTAACATAACCTAGTTTGATCCTCCTCTGGAATGGTGTCTTAGTCCTGTGGCTCTGCTGATGTTTAGCAACATGTTTAACTACAGTGAGCATTTAAGTCCTGCCTCTTGTCAATCTGTAAGCAAAGAAGATATTTCCTAAAAAATCTCCAACAATTGAAATAGATCAGTAATTTTGGGGTAGTTTTCAAATTCTGTTTGTTGACAACAGTTTTTCTACTTTTTCGTATGAGGGGAAAGTACTAAATTTAATAATAATAATAATAATAACAACAACAATATCATCACTTTTAAAATGTTTTAAAATCTGACTAGCCCTTTCATTAATGGGAATAAAGTCAGTCTTTATTAATGAGTGATTGAACTGTCAATCTTCACTCCTTCTTAGTTATTAAAGTGAATAAAAGCATACTCTTATCAGTCTTGGATTCTGTACACATGTCACATGCTGTCTCTCTCCTCCAGGATCTGTCAATTTAAAGCTATGAGACAGCTCACAGAAGAAAGGAAGTTGCTGTCTGCTCACAAGGCCCATAATAGAAATAAAATAACACTATATGTACAAATACAACATAGAATGTGAGCATCAACCCAGTTACTTTCTTCATACTAAATGTAGAACGATCTGTGTGGTTTGTGGTTCTTAGAGGTATACAGAAAATTATAGTGACATAAATTATTGAATTTCAGATCAGTTTACATTCAGGTCTAGTATAAGCATTATTTAACTACACTTTTTGAAAATCAGCTGGATGTGATTCCACAGTAAAATTTAAAGCAATACTATTACAATGGTCTACACTTCAGTGTTTCTCATGTGAGTCAGGATGTTGGTAGATGTGGCACTAATGCATATGGTTTGTCTGAGCTGACCTGTAGAGGTGCCTTGATAACAACGGCAAGTGGTGCACCGGCAATCTGAATTTATCAAGAGGGCTTGTTTTATAATTTGCAGTCTTTCATCTTAGTGTAACATTTTCAGTTCTCTTGCACTTTTTACCTGCATAAAGCAACCTGAATAAATCCTCTGTCCAGAACTGTCCTTGTCACTATTTCCTGGAAGCTGTCATGCAGAAAAAAAAGAGGTACAAAATACATACTTATTTAGTATCCTTTGTTCCTAAAAATCTGGGAGGTACATCATGTTGTTCCTTCTTGTATGAATGCTTCCACCTGTATTTAGTCAAGGAATTTGATTGTAACTGTAAAAATCTGGTGTTATTCATTGCTCCCAAAGCAAAAAAAATTGGCTCATACTGGCTAAACAGTGTGCTACCACAATTGTGGTATAACTGTTAGCTTGCTGTGATTTTAGCTTTTGTGTTCATGATCATTGGAAAGCAAGTCATGTTTTCACTTTTCAGAAAGCCACTCAGTTACTTTTGCTGCTATTACTGATTTGATTGATAATTTTACATACACAAAGCCAAATCCTGCTATTATTTAGTAAGACTTGTGTTCCCATTGAAGGCAATCCAGATTCATAATACCAGGACATTATGCTTCTGGCATTGGCTGAGACAGATACAAAACTTCTCATGCTGGGAGTGAATTTAGGATCTTGTTAGATCCCAGAGTATCTCAAGTCAAAATGAAATTGCCATATTTAAAACAGAAACTCAATAGATTGTGTGTTTTGCTGTGCCTGCAGAAGAGGCAAATACTACAATATATTCTTTCCAGCCTCTGTATTGAACAACATGGCAAATTCTAACTACTCCATAAAAGGTGCCTCATGTGGTTCTCAGTCATCTGTCCTGGTTTTGGCTGGGATAGAGTTGATTTTCTCTGTAGTAGTTGGTATAGGGTTGGGTTCAGTGTTGATAACACAGCGATGTTTAAGGTATTGTTGATCAGTGATCACACAGCATCAAGGCCTTTTCTGCTTCTCACCCCACCCCACCAGAGAGAGGGCTGGGGGTGCACAAGGAGTTGGGAGGGAGCACAGCTGGGGCAGCTGACCCCAGCTGAACACTGGGATTTTCCATACCATATGGCATCATGCTCAGTGTATCAATTTGGGGGAAGAAGGAAGAAGCAGGGGACATTCAGAGTAATGGCATTCATCTTCCAAGTCACTGTTATGTGTGATGGAGCCCTGCTCTCCTGGAGATGGCTGAACACCTGCCTGCCCATAGGAAGCATTGAACAAATTCTTTTTTTGCTTTGCTCCGTGCATGCTTTCCCTATTAAACTGGTTTTATGTCAACTCATGAATTTTTCAAGCTGTTACCCTCTGATTCTCTCCCCAGCCTCACTGGGGATGAGCAAGCGAGCCGCTGTGCAGGGCTCAGTTGCTGGCTGGGGTTAGACCTCAACATCAGCATTCAACAAACCGTACGTCTGAAAACATATGTTTGTGTTCGCTCACCTGTGAACTCAGAGCAAACGGCCATCAGCAGCAGGGAAAGCAGAGAAGTCCCAGGAGTGCCAGCCAGACTGACTTAGCTAATGAAGTGTGCATAAACAGCAAACATCCATCATCATAAATTATCCTCAAACTCCCCTTTCACATTCAGTCATCTCCTCGCATCTAATGCTTCTTAGACAACCTGTGACATGCATGGCCTGAATCCTGCAAATGACTAGACTGAGTAGGAAATGTGCTCTGTAAACATGCTGTTCATTGTAGCTATTTTACCTACTGCCAGATGGATTGATTTGTAATGGTTTATTGCTTAGTCACCCTTTTGCGTATTTGAATTAGAAGAGTTAACAAACTGCCTAGTACTCAGGAATCAAGTGCTTCAGGCCAGCAAAGATTATGAAAGTGCCTTTTTTGCCTCCATAGGCTGTTGCAGGGGAGCCGAAAATTTTGCATGGGAGTATTTTTATCTGAACAGAGTTTGGCGTTGTTAAACAAGCAGCTCATTGCAAATAAAACCTGTACTTCAACACTATTAGTAGGAAAAATAAGTAAGAAAAGATTGTAGCTTATTACTTGGCTATGGTGTTACTGTCTTGATATATTTTGAACATCAGATAGAGAGAACTAGATGGATAGACCTTAGTAAAAGAACTCAACTGGGACATAAGAAAGTTGATACAAGAAAGATAACTTTCCCCAGAAAGACAATAGTAGCAAATATGTATTCATTCAGTATCCTTACTTCAACATCATCCTGTTGAGATTAGAATAAACTTATTACAGCAATGGCATTAGTGCCAGTATCCACCAGGTATCAATAAAGAAAATATAGATCAAGAGAATTAGATAAGTGTATATTTGGAAGCACATGAGTAAGCTTAAGGAGCAAAAACCTGCTGAAAGGAGTAAAATATCCCAGTCAGGTAGAAAAGAGAAGAGCAGAATTAATGGAAATACATTATCCTGTGGCTAAAGAAACCAACTCAGCCAGAACTTAGGCCCCCCCTCCAAGGTTTTCATGGAATGATGACAGGTAGCTACCCTGCTACTTATAAGATTAGCTATATGTAGCTAATGTCTGTAACTTCACTGAACTCAGCACAGTGAGCTGCATTTGTAGCAATTTCAGTAACTACCATTCTGGTTCAAGTCTGTAGATTTTCTAAAAGATACAAAACTATGCTTGCATTTGACTTTACCTGCTCCATAGATATAGTTATTCTCCCCACAGCTGCTGCAAAAATAAGCCCAGCCTTTCCCAGATACAGAGCTGGTGCATTCAGGAAATATTTTCCATCCCTTAACAGCAGTGACATTTGAGAATGCCTGCCCTCTGGAAGGCTGCCTGGGCTGTAGATCTTTTATCAAACTGGGTTTTGCCTTCACTTTTGCATTCTGGCTGACCTTACAGAATTTTTCATTTTATTTAAATGACCAGATATTAGTCTTGACTTAGGAAAGCATTAAATAATATCCTTAATCACTTTCTTAAAGTGCTTAAAATTTTACTGTGCATTGAAATGCTTTCTTGCACTTACTCCATACAGGGCTACATTGTTCTGAAATTACTTTCTATCCTAGCATTGTTTTCCACTGCCTCTGTAGAAGAGACACAATTTGGAAGTGTCATTCACTGTATTTCTTCCCAATCCAATATCTTTTCCATGTGAAGGGTATTTTGAGGAGCTCATTAAAACTTATCATACAGGGCATAGCTCTCAATAGCCCCACAGTAAATCCACACCAAACTACAAATATGACATAGCACGAGGCATTGAAAGCACCACGGTTCACTTCAAAATCGTAATAATGACCTACTTTTGATAGCAGCAAAGACTTGGAAATGTGGCAGTTCAGAATGAATGGAGAAATATTGCTCTGCCTTTCCCAGTTTGTACCTTCTGGTGGGTGTTCACACACGAGATGCTTATTGCCTAGCTCAACTGCTGGAAAGTTGTTTACCTCTACCTTGCCTAGAGGCAGGCTCCTTTCATGACAAATGAAGTAAATTTACTTAAAATAATAGAGAAATATGCCCTCCACTCAATACTCCTCCCCCACCCAATAATTGAAGCTGGTTCCCTTCTTACAGAGAAAAAGACTATTTTAAACACCAGGAGTAATAAGAGTAGAAGGAATACATTTGGCAAAAAAGTATAACCTTTTCCGAAGCCATTTGTAAAACAGACAGGCCCTTTAAATTAAGGTAGAAATTAAGCTGTCAGGCATTTACTGACAGTTTTTCAAAATGATCTTTAGCACGCAGCATGGAGAAAACATAACTTTAGTGTGCAGTGTCAGATATACAGTTTGTCTGCTGTTGATTAGAGTGAAAGAATATATGAAATCTGAGGGTGACATCTGGTATTTCAACACAAAAATGGAGTCTCTCAGACATAAAAAGGCTTTTGTCAATATAATCTCCATTTAAAGCTCAACAATGTAAGCTGTGACCAGATCAAACACTGCAAGTACTAGAACACTCAAAAGTGAGACACTGGAAAGATGACTTTTATTTAGCTGTCATTTTCCTATCTGTTAACGTGGTACGCTGTGAGCAGTGCATGGGCTATGCAGAGCAAAATGGAACGCCATGGATGGCTGCGTTGAATTACCCGAGTAATGTTTACTGCTCCATAAAACCCATCATATGAAAATCAATTCCCATCACAAAGGTTGTTGTTATGTATTTTGGCTGTTGAATTGTAAATTGAATTGTGGAAACTTAAGCTCAATATATAATGCATCATAATATAGGATTTTTTAATTTTTGTTTTTAGCAGTTACTCTACACAACTATGACTTCTTGTTTTGAACAAAAGTAAAATATGAATCATCTGTGGCAGTGTGTATTAAACTGATTCAGCTCCTGTAGTCTCGCAGGAGAAGGGCAGAAAAAGGCCATGTGCCTATTGCAGTGGCATTCAGTCAAGCCCTAGAAGGCCATTATTTTCTGTTTAGAAAAACTAGGTGGGATCTTAGGCAGCATGAAGAACTCATAATGATGAGGCAACCTTTTGCCTCATGGTTTGGTTTATTATTTTCAAAAGGCCAGCTGTTAAATGTGGGTAAATGTTGCGGAGCAGAAAGGCCTTGCAAAGTGAGGGCCTTGCTGCCCTTGTAAAATCCTTGCTCACTTCTGCTACTTCGGCTAACCAGAGAGCATTCTGGGAATGACTCAGCTAAACTAGAGGTGGAAAACAAGCCACATAACTGGAAAACACTTGTTAGAACCCATAAGTGCTCACACTGTGGGGTTGGTGGTTGCTTACACCCCATGCGTGTTCCTGTCGTGGTTTATGGTGGTTGGTTAAACACATTCGTTGTGCCTCACCAGTTTGTAAACTCATAACAAAGTAACAGGTTAAGAGCCCTGGATTTTTACAAAAAAATATCTACGTTTATCACCATCTTGTGGAGTCCATGCCATTAAGCACTGCAGGTAAATACAAACACTGTTGCCAAGAACTGGAACTAGGGAAACCCACACGGCCATATGCACCTACCAAAATAGCCCTGGCTTTTTCCTCCCCTGAACTGCCCCATGTCCTGTTTCCTCTGCACACCCTGCTCCCAGTGCTCTCTGCCTGCCACCCTGCTGGCTCACACCCTGTGCTGACTGACTAGCTCGGACACCTAACATCATAGGAAGTCACAGAAAGCAGAATCTCATGAGATACCTGACTTTCACTTTGTTTCATTGTAATTTTGATTTTTCACTTTTTCTGTATGATTTTTAACTGATGGTGACCAGGGTCACATACAGCATTACTGAGGATCAGGGAATGCAATCCCAGCATTGTTCTTGAGCCTGTAGAAATGGAGAAAACTGAAAACAGCAGACTTAGAGCAGAGTAGGAGTTTCCATCTTTCCTTAACAGTCCCCTGACTATACCTACCCCAATAAAAAACACTTGCATATGAGTCATCAATCATTTTAAAGCCTGTATTAGCTTGTGAGCAGGTTATCATGAGCTGAAGTGATTAACAGTCGTCAGAGAGCAGTGGTGAACAATTGCTGCTCCATGGCCTGTTCTTCCCTATAGAAGTCACCAGACTTATTGCACCTCTAAGAGAATAGATTCCTCAGTCCACAGGTTCCCGAGTGGAAATATGTGGTATGCAAGCGCTTATTCAACTTCTTATTGCCTCTAAAGGTCAGGCAGCTCCTGCTCAGGAGGTTTGCGTGCCAGCTTTGTCTAAGGTCAGTACAGACGTACACAGAGAGCCAAACATCTCAGGAGATTGGATGGTTCAGAACTGGGTGTTAACAGTGCTAATAATACAGAACAGCTTAATATTCTTACTTTTTATTTGGAAAAGAAATAGGAGTCCCATCATTTGTATAAATTAGAGAGCATTTGTTTCATCAGGAACTGAGGAAGATGTGTAGGATGAACATGGACAAACATGTAGGATAACCTGGCATATTTAGATGCCCATGAACCTCAGGAGTAATAGAATAGTTGGCTGAGGATTCTTTTTCACTGTCCTTTAGTTTGAAGGCACTGGGGGAATTCTAGGAGACTGAAAGAATACTTATGCTGTGCTAGTAAATAAAGTGTTGGAGTGACTTGACCGAGATAAATATCCCCTAGCAGTGACACGGAGTGTAGAAAAAACATGCTGGTAGAGACAACAGAGAGTGAGAGTACTCCAGGAATGAACAATAGGCACAGAATGTCAATTCTTGTGATTTTTCTGTGATTTGCCAAAGAAATCTTATTTCCTCATTTCAGGTTTTGTACATTTCAGGTTTGTACAGGTACCTGTGGAGATGTAGCACACCTAGTTGATTGCAAGGGGGTTAATTTTGTACTGTGTAAAACCTAATGAAAAGTTAGCAATATACCATGTCAGACAAGCCCTAGTTAAGTGGTTTAGAAACAACAGTTCTCATAAGTGTATTTTTATTTAGCTCTTCCCTCTATATTTCAAGTATATGTTCCATGTTGTCCTCCCTCTCAGTGTTTGCTAACATATAATTCAGGAGCTCTTAACTGCAGGGAGGTGTCTGAGAGTGGAGCTGGAGCTGCAACCAGCAGGACATGGGTGCCACGAGAATGTCAGGGAACAAGTATGGAGCACAGGCTGAGTAGTACTCAGCACTGGAACTGGAGAAGCCCAGGGTAGCTGCCAGGCACCAGGCCACAGGCAAGCTTCTTGGACAGACCTGTTCACCCACTGCCTCCAGGGCAATCTGAACTCACTGTGCAATCCTGCAGCAAGCAAACAAAAATGTCTAGTACGTCCTTCACTGCTGCTGGAGGCTTGAGGGGAATAAAGAAAGAAGGAATGATGATTTTTACACTTTGTTACAGGATTGGTATGGTAGGTAGCCCTCATTCTGAAAAGACGGATGAAAAATTAGAAAGGGTCTAGAACCACAGAAAAATGACAAGGGCAAAGTGCTTTTCATGGAGAAATGGAGGGTTCCATCTGTTTAGCTTGCCAACAAGAAAAGTGAGAAGTGACTTCCTTTCCGTGTGTTAGCGCTTTCCCAGGCAGAAAATACTGGGCAGTCATCACTTCTCACAGCTTGCAGAGAAAGACAACAACAGGATCCGGTGGCTGAAAGTTGGAGCCAGCCAAATTCAATTAGAAATTAAGCCCAGCTTTGTAAAAATGCCTGCTTTGTAAACACATGAGCCAGGAGAGACTGTTACACAGAGCAAGACGGGGTATTTTGTGAGAGATAGGCTTGAGCTAAATCTCAGACATTTCACTCAACTTTGAGTAATATAAATGCAAGTTAGGAATTTCTAAGAGGAAGGATTAAATTGCCAAACACCAACTTTAAAAAATCCACAAATCAAGCTCTTAGGTCTACTTTGCTCAATTCGTGGATATCTGTCAGACTAGAAGAACAAGGGGAGACATTTCCAGTCTCTTTTCCTAACAAAAGAGGCGCACACAGCTGAAAGGAAAATGGCCAAGAATGACATGCTAGAAGGACAAAATGGAAATCTTACATCTCTTGCTCCTTCAAATTTGTAAGTAATCATGGAGCCTTCCAGTTAGGATGTCTGGTGGAAGAAAATGAGAGACCATCTTTAATTATGTTGGCCATTGCATTCACGTATTTGCATTGCACTCAGCTCCACTGGTGACAAGCATAGCATTAATACTCAGAAGGGCAGCCTTACAGGATTAGATGAAAGGGGAGAGGCAGAAGGCTACTGGTGTGAGAAGGGAGAGCAGAGCCTCACGCAGGAAGACGGGGGGGGCACAAAACTACTTGGCTGTGGCTGAGGGGACATGGACAGGGGGCAGCATGAAGAGCTGGAATGAAGCATGAAGAGTTGGCATGAGGCAACACAGGATAGAAGGTGGCCAATAGCACGCAGAAAATTGAAGGCAAACAGTAAAGATGTGCAGATGCACCTCTGAGTAATAATACAAACTCATCGACTGTTCAAGAGAAGCAAAACTATTATCTGCAGAGAGCTTCCCCCTGCTTTCCCCTCAGCTACAAAATCTGTTTACACTACTGGCCTCCCACTGCCTGCTACAGTCATCGCTGTAAAAGCAGTATGTCCTGCTGTGAAGAAGCCAAGGTGAAAGAGAAAGTTTGCTCATGGATCTCACCAGCTATTGCTACAGTGCTCTCAACACTGTGGGGCTTCCCAGCAAAGGCTGAATAATCCAGCACAGTGAGCGAAAAGCTTTTCAGTGCTCTTAGAGACTTCACTAAAACACAGAAACAAAACATTTATGCAACGCATGGGCTTGTGCTTTCTTGACCTACTGTGGCATGGCTTTTGGGGATTAAAATACGAGAAGTGGGAATTTCAGGCAATGCTGGAGGTGAGAATAGGTCCCCTGTAGACTTGAGATATACAAAAGCTAAATAGCTACCAAAAGACAATTACAGGCTCAAACTCAAGTGATAAACACAAATATTCCCTGTATAACAAGCCTGTATAAAGGAACATGTGTACATTAACCCTATTTAGGAGGTTACTTTCTTTCCTACAAAAGTTTGTTTTAATTGTTCTTATTTGAATGTTATTTTAACTGAGGCAGAGGGGAAAGACAGAAAGGGGAGGACAGAAAGGAAGACAAGACAGTTCTACAAATTCACTCACAGCTTCTTGTTAACACTGACAAGCTGCTTAGACATGATCTAGATGCCTGCTGATAGCCTCTTCTTCGACGGGCCTGTATGAATTATAACACACAATTGCTAGTTTACAGCAGTTTTTAAACACTTGATTCTAAGCAGCTTATGGTGGGTGATAGAAGGAGTTTGTTTCCTTAATATCTTTCTGTAACAAGATGTTATTTTGTTAATTGCAGAGCATGAAGGCAATTATACTGCGGAATCATGGGTTGTGACATGAGGATGCTCATTTTGCCCAGTGTGGAGTTAGGTAAATGCATGGTCAATCAGGGCTTGTGCTCCCTATGCTGAGCACCAACAACAATTACAAGGCTGATTAATAGAAGCTACAAGTACGGATAAGAACCCACTTGGGCTTTAGAAGAAATAAAGTTTACTAAATGTAGTTAGACAAGTATCACAGCACAGATTAAACGCTGCTCACTGCTTTTCTTGTGCAAGTACATCACTGCCTTCACAGACTGGGTTTGGAGTATCCAGTCAGTGCTTGGCCATGATGGATATGTTCCCTGGTTTTGATGTTTGCTTTTTGAAAATCAGTTTGTGCTTTTCTTCAGCTGCCAGAAGCAAGCCTGCAGCCATAGCACGGCTGAGTATGTGGCAGGGCTACTGCCAGCCCCTGTAGCTCTAAGGTGGCTGTTACGGGGGTGGGTTACACAGCAGTTATTTGCTGTCCTGTCTTTTGTAAGCTGCAGTGGTGAGCAGCAAGCAGCAGAGAGGATTGTGCTTTGGAGAAGCTTTCCAGCTCTGCGGAGGAAGGCTGTTATTGCACAGAGCTGATAGTTGCTCTAACAGTTGTTTGGATTCAAGTGAGGGGCTGGCACTTTGCCAGGAGGACAGATTTGTTGGGGGTGAAGGTTAAACAGAGCCAGGTATCCACTTCCCAACTCTATGTGCTTTGTGGGAAAGTAGCTGCCGTGGATTTTTGTGAGCTGCAGCAGGGACAGGGCATGCAGATCCAGCTCCAATAGCTCATATGATTCCCCAGTCACTGGGCAAAGCTGGATGTTAGATTTGGGATTAATCTCTGTGCCTCTATTTTGTTTGTTACTGATGTAAACAAACAGAGAGAACTGCAGAAGACCAGAGCAGACAGTCTTGGTGCTGAGCAGGGGCCAGTGCCGCTGTCTCCTGAGCGGCCCCTTCCCAGCAGAGCTGCCAGGTACGCACCCACCCACCTACCTATGACTGACTGCAGGGTTTGCAACCCACTTTGGTGAGTGCAAAAAAAAAAAAAAAAACAACATGCTCAATTTAATTCTTTTTTCAGCTCTGATAATTGCTTACAGCAAGTAAGAGTTGGATGCTGAATTAATTTTTGCCCTCTCAAGTTCTGTACTTTAAAATGTGTCAAAAGACATGTTGATACTTGCTGCAGAGTTTTAAGTGAGTCTGCCTGGAATCATCGGCTTCTGTTGCTGCTTTTCAAATCCTAAACTTCAATGGCTAATTCAAGCTTTAAAAACCCAAAGACTAACAGATGTGTAAGGAATTTTTTGAAGAAAAAAATCCATCAGAAAAAAATCCATCAGAAATTATTTGAAGTCTATCATTTGAAGTCTGTTAGGAATAATTTGAAGTTGATAAAACACAAATTAACTTTTGCTATCAGTATTTACAGCAATAACACTCCAGGACAGAGAGACCCAAACTGAAAAACCTTATTTATAAAAATGAAACCAGATTCCATTGGAGGAGAATGCAAAGTAAATAGCAGGAGTTAAAGGAAAGCCAGGTAGATCTCAGTGGTAGATAGCCACTGGGCACAGCACTTGGTATCACTGGCATCTTGCCCCATCCATGAGACAGAAGAAAGGTAGTGCAAATCCCTTGTTGGCCTCTGTTTCTATTTTCAGTCTAGCTCTTCTGCTTTAGATTCTCATTATTAATGAGTTCTCTGGGGCACAGACATCCAGAAATTAAGCTCTGCTATACCCAAAAGGCCAAGAGCGCTGCCAAGAGTCGGCACCTGATTTAGACTCATGGTGATGAGGCTCAGTTTGAGATTCAGAGGTGATGTCCCGTGCCAAAGGCAGAGAGGACCATGTCTCAGGGCAGCTTTGTGCCGAGTGGACCAAGCCGCTTTTACACTGGGACCCAGAAAGATGTCAAGGTCAGACTGAAGATATTCAAGGTCAAGGTAAGATGTGCCAAATAACAAAAACATCTCTCCTGTACCGACAATGATCTTGCTGCTGTGTTGCAGGCTAGCGAGGTGTATCTGAGGCTCATGCACTTAGCTTTTTTCTTTGAAAACTAAAGCAGCTCCGTGCATTCCCCAACAGCCAGGGCAAATAAATCCTCTTCTTTTTTAGCACAGCTACCTCAAACGTGCTACAATTTTTATTGCTTTCTCTGGCCACTGCCAGACACAAGGAAAGCGCCACACACATATTGCTGAATTTGGTTTGGCCTCACTGGATTTTTATGGATGGTTACTCTCAAAAAACAAACTATTAATAGGTCTGTGTCTGAATGCTCAACCACATGAGACTTCATCTGTTACATTCAGGCTGTGTTTTGATAGATTGTTATTCCATTAACTAAAAATCCTTTGGGCTATGAAGGATATAAAACAGTCGTAAAACCACTTGCCCTAAAACTAATATTTAAATATCACAGGGAAAAACTGAGTAGTCCATTAGAGGAATGGGAAAGGAATTACATCATAGACAAAGAGAAAGAAATAGATATGAATTCTAGCAGTTAAACCAACGTAAAACAAAAGTCTGTTGAGCTGTGATTTATTGAAGTGATGCTAACAATACTACAGATTATTTAGATAGATTTTGTAACTCTGTTGTTGTTACAGAGATTAAATTACACTAATAATGTAGTTTTGGGGTAATTTACATAAAGAAAAATATAAGCTCCTAAAATTTCAGTTTTCTGCATATCTTTCTTAATGGGAACAAATTCCAAAACAATTTCAATTTTAGAAGCAATATGTAAAGCTGTCCAGTGACCATTGCTCCTGCTTTAGATTCCCAGACAAAAATTAGCCAATAACTTTTTATTTTCACTTATGCACACAAACAAAAGTTCTTGCTCGCAACATTAAAATCAATCTCTTCTGCCTTACCTGGTTTATAGTGCAGGATAAACCAATTCAAATGAAGTGATTCATTATTTTAATTAACAAGTGAGAAACTTGGATTTGAATATCAGTTTTTAACTTGCATTACACATCTTTATAATCTGATTTGAAGAAAGTTTAGCATTGTTTGTTGGAAACTTTGGTAATGCAAATTTCCACCTAAATATAGTCTTAATGATAAATGTAGTATTCTTTTCCCTACCTAGGTACCTATGCACATTTGTGTACACAGATCTTGCTTGTAATACATGTATTCATGTTCTACTTTTTTTTTTAACTCTGTTGCTATTTAATACCAAAGAAATCATTAATCAGAACCTCTAAGTAAATTGCACAGAGGAAATGTAAAAATCTAAGTCTTAAAGTACTTTTTCAAAAAAACAAACCTTCTCATCAGTGATTGTTATATACATATATTCTGAAAACAATTCTTTTTTTCTCAAAATCCTGGTTCTGCCCTGTATGTTTGTTGCATATGAACAAAGCTAAGACCACCTGCAAAATTCATCAGCATGGGAAGTGACATTACATGCGATTCAAGTGATTTAAAAACACAAGGAAATAGCCAAACCTGGTTTTGGCCCTTCAGCAAAGGGAAGTCTCTGGAGGGTCTGAGATCTTCTGCAGTCTTTGCATGGTGCTGCTCCTGCTGGGTGTGGTGCACACAGCAAAGCACTCCCCTTGCTGGGCTCCATGCTGGAAGTACGTCACCATCAGCTCTGGCGCAAGGGCCTTTCTCTGCTTTGAAACCAAAGTGTTCAAAGCACAGCAGGTCTCCAGGACAAAATACCTGCTGGGCCCTTCCCCGCTGACATGGGTTGCTCTGGTATCTTACACTGAGATAGGCTTCCCCTTGGTGCAATCCAGCATTTACTGTGCAATTTGCACGAGGAACCTGGAGTGCCCATTTAAAAGCTGCCACTTTCACTCATACCTCGAAGTACCCACTTTTGTACACCCCTTGTAAGCACCACTTGAAGGCAGAGCATTGAGATTTGCAGGGTTTTTTAACCTCTTAGCAAAGCAAGGAACTGTTCCCTCTCCCCCTCAGCTGCCTTCAGAATAATAGGCCCCACAGAATGTGCAAATCAAAGGTTTCATTCTGAATGCATCACAGCTGTGGAAAATAAATACCTCAGCTTTCTGAGCTGATGACTTCCAGCTTTATCCACAATAATTGCCCTTGTAATTCCCAGTCAAGACTGGTTCCCAACACCACCTGTTGGAGGAAACATACCAAAAACTGAAGCCTGAGGTTAGATGACACTGAAATGAAATTTACTCACCTTTAATGCAAGGGGAATACTTCTATCAGTGTTTCAGTTGCACTTGGTTGAAGATAACATCTGCTGCGACACTTGGCTAGCTTGGCATTTAAAATGTCATTTAGACCAGAAAGCAACTGAGCTTGAATACTGAGGCAGATGTCATGAGCAAAGGTGAACTTCTGTAACTGAACGAGGTTGTTGATAAAAAAACAAAATTGCAAAAGCATTTGCAGAAAGCCCAGTGGAGGACCACTGATTTTTCTGCATTTGCTTTATTTCCTGTATGTGCTTTGTGCAATCTACCTTGGAGAAGCAATGGTACAAGAAATGTCAGTGAAATTTTGCCTTTAAAATCCAGCATTTGTGGTTCCTGCTGGTTAAAGCAGGATGAGAAGGTTTCCGTCGTCTCCAGAAAAAGGATTGATGATATTTTCTAAACCAAGCTACTGAGTCCCAGGCTGGCTTCAGCCCAGCAGGGCAGGTGGATATGCTCATTTTTCTCTTTTTCTGTGTAGCACTGCTGCACACAAAGTCGTTCAAAATGGTTTGCTACCACAACATTTCTGTTCCAGATGACAGTGAAAGCACAAGCAGGCTGAGACTTCTTCTTTCAGGATGGAACATGTAAGAAGAGTTACTGTCTATCCCCTAAGTATAGAGTCTCATTCCCAAATGTACCTACTGATGTGTGTTTAGGATGCAATCCAAATATCCACCGGACAAAGGAGGAAGAGGAATGAAATTGGTAGAAAATGCATTAAAGAGAAATAGAGGCTAAAAAAAATTAGAGTTGATCGCTTTACCCATGTTTGAGCCCTCAGGGCTTGTATAGATGAGTGTTAGTGTGAAGTTCTTCAGTGGTGCTGGGGCAAACCTTGCTCTTAAGGTCAAATATCAAGATGAAAATGTTAAACAAGTCCTTTCCACTTATGCTCAGTGTGGCTTAAATTGCTTTTCAGCTGTGCCCAGTGCTTTTGTTGACTTAAAGTAAATTAAACATTATCCTTTTCTAATTAGATTGGTTAGGAGATACTAGTGCGACTTCCTACTAATTTAAAGACTAGAACTAATTTAAAGAAATTAAAGCAAAACCCCCTACATTTAAACAATTAATTAATCCAGAATTTGACTTAATAAGGAAGGAAGCTACTGGGGGTTAAGTGACCCAGTCAGGTGGGCATGCCAAGGAAAATCAGCCAGTGTCGAGTCAGTGGTGCAGCCACTGCAGGGGTTATTGGAGAGCAAAGAAGATTTTTACTTCTTGACAGGCAATTGCAAGCATGTAACACATCCAGCCCCCTTCTCACTCATCTTTAACAATGATTTCTGTAAGTCAGAGCACTGGCTGTAATTGTCAAGGTGCTGGCAGTGGGATCTGCAGGGGCCTCTGTGGGGAGAGGCCAGGGCTGTCCTGTGCTGGATACAGCCAACACAGCACAGGGCACGGCTCAGTCCAGCTGCCAAACGGGCACCTCTGGGAAACAGCATGTGAGATGGGGCAAAAAACATTGCACAGGCAGAGGATGAGGGGGAAAGAAGTGGGCAGCAGCCATGTGAACACCAAATTGAAAGTGGGAAGAGGGTAAGGAGGTGCTGCAGGTGCCAGAGCTGAGATTCTTGGCAGCCCCAGGAGCAATCCATACCAGCAGGGAGGCATTTCCCAGCAGGAACTGCAGCCTGTGGAAAACCCACAGTGGGTGTATGCAAAAGGACTGCAGCCCATGAAGTGGACTCATGCTGAATCAGGGGGGCAGGAACAGCAGAGTCCACAACAGCTGTTACAGACTGACCACCATTCCCTGAGGAGGAGGTAGAGGAGTCAGGAGTGAAGGTGTGAAGTTGAACCTGGGAAAAAGTGGGGAGCGAAAGCGGTGGTTTGCAGCTTTTGTTTCTCACTATGCAATTTTCATTGGCAATAAAGTCTCTTTTGCTATGACGGTAACTGGCAAGCACATTTCCCATCTTTCTAAACCCATGAACTTTCTCTTTTCTCCCCAAACCAGCTGACATGCTGAGGTGAATAAGGGACTGGGTCGGCAGAACCCCCACCCCCCCAGTTATCCACAGAGTAGATCATCAGGGATCATCACTGTGGAGAGGACAGCTTTGCTACAACACATAAGCAGGCTGGAATAAAACTCAACCATTAGCAAGATACAGAAAAAAGCCACAGCCCCAAACAACTCTCTTTCAAATGTGAACTTGTCAAGTTCACATTTTTGAGACTAGATTCTGGTACATTTTACTTCGCTACTTCCTAAAAAGGTGTGCAATTTCAAACTTCCAAAGACCTTTAAAAATCTTGTCACAAAATGGCAAACAGCCCATCTCAAACCCTTATGAGAACATCTTGTAATGAACCTCCACAGCAAAACAGACTTTTGTGACAGGGGGCCTTCTGCTTAGGGCTGGGTTCTCTTAAGGGTCAGATGTAATTTCATTAATGTACCCTTACAAGTTGTATATTATGTACCATCCCATATTAGAATAGAGCAATGCTTTTTTGACTGCTCATGCATACATGCAGGAATATTTCATGAATGAAAACTATAATCCTGATTAGTCTTACTACTCTAACGTGTCTTATAAAAATTTAAAGAGATGGCTTCCTAAAATAGTACATGAAGATTGCATTATTTGCCATGCAGACACTGTAAAAGGATAATGTTAAAGACGAGAAATCTGTATTTCAAATGTGTATTTTTATTCTGCCAAATGGTACAAATGTGAGGAGTGACTATCACAGGAATGGTTACCACGCTAAAAAGAGTTTGAGAGCTGCTGATGTGAAGACAGGACACTGACAATATGAGAAAAAGCACACTGTCTTAAGGAGATTAAGACTTGTGATGTATTCTGTCCGCTTCCCAAAATTTTCTCGTTTCCGTGCCCCAAAGTCAATAAACTAAACTACAACTGCTATAGGAGGCTTTTATTCTGAACAAAACCAGTGAAAATACAATTTACACTGAAAGCCCAAGCTGAGACAAATCATGCTGTTACTGTTGTTATTTGCTGGCTGTTTTAGGTGGGATCCACTCGTGTATCTTCTTGCGAGTAGTAGAGTAAGGCACATACTGCTCAGGAGTGCCACTCACATTGAACTTATGGTTCTCCCAGATAAATTTACGAGCAACTGGTGGATGAGTAGTTGGAGGGTCATCTGTCATTGCATGCAGCCAGCGATGCCTTAAGAAGAAAAAGACATAATGTTATCAAGGAACATGACATGATGTCTACCAAGCCTATTTCCTGACTCCCAAGGGTCCTCCTCTGAAGAGACACTAAGTATTTATTCTGAGAAGGGAGAAAAATAATTTTAATCCAGTGTGACTTTGAATGAGACTACAGGATATTGGTTTTAATTACTTTCACAAGCCTAACTGATAAATAACAGTTCTGCCTCCAAGCAATTGAAAGCACACCTAAGTTCAAATTTCCTGTTTCTTTGTACGCTCAGTATTTGGGCAGTTTGTTGTCACCTGTTTGTACAGCCTTCACCAGCAGCCAGGACAAGGCAAGCACTACAAATGACAAAACCATGAGGTTTGGTTTTGTTGTCTGGGCTTTTCCTTTGTTAGGTTATGAAGATTTGTTTTGTTTTTAATTACCAGAAGACTATGCTGCACAACAATTTCAATACCATTTTCAAAGCATACGTGAGGTTTCCACTCAGGATAGAGATTAACGGCGTAAGTACACCTAAAATAAGCATATAAATGTTTACTGACTGCACAACACAATGATTAATACCAATCAGTAATAGGGTAATTACCAAGTGATTACAGTGATTAGCCTTTACCTATAAACTAAATGTCAATCTTTCTCTGTGCAAGCAACATTAATCATCAAGCAAAGCATTTTCCCTAACAATTTACTGAAAAACTGCAGCAGAGACCAACTGAATTGATTTCATCCCATTCCTATTTCAGTGCCTGAAGCAACTTTCAAGCCTGAATTACATTTTAATTATCTGTCAGTTTACATGTACTTCATAATGCCTGTAGTTATGACAAAAGTGAGGTTATGACATTTTTTGCAAGCTGATGTATTTTGTTACTGAGGTAGAATTAAGGAGACTTCTCCTAATCAGCTTTTGCAAAGACTTGACCTAAAAATAGGAAGTCCTCTTTTCTAGAAAACCTAAAAATTGCATCTTCAGCCTTTAGCAACAAATCCAGCACACTTCATTTATCCAGCAAAACAAAACCATGATAAAAGCGGTGAGAAATAGACTGACAGGTATATTCTAAACTTCAAGAGCTCTACAGAAGGTTGATAATCTTTTCAAATCACTTCTTGACATGTATTTGAAAAACAAGAAAAAGAAAAAAAGAAATCACAACTTCGGCTATAACTTTAGTACAAAAATACCACTTCTAAAAAAGGTGTCAGCCTAAAGTTCTTTTCCTAGAAGTAAATAAACAAACAAAACCCCCAAACTAAAGCCACACTGTAAGACTCAGGGCTGCCAGGAAACTGGCTTGAATGCAAATCCAGATGGAATCCTAAGATCATTGAAAACTAGGAAGAAAAACTGGGTTTACAGGTAAAGAACAGATTCCTGTGGGAAAAATTATCCACTCTGGAGTTTGGCAGTTATACACGTGTTCAGGTGAAGTGACCAATGCAACGTGAATGCAAAGACGATCCTGCTCTTTCTCTCTCCACTCTCATTTTGTAAATCTGGAATAATTTAAAGTATACATTTCCCACTGCTTTTATTAAAAAAAGAAAGGTAAGTGCTAATGATTTCTGTCTGGAAAATGGTGGCCCCATAGCACTACGAATCATTATGTGGTCTGATGATACAGGATCAGGTTTTGCTCAAACCCGGTGTTTCAAACCAGCCTCTGAAATGTCCTGGCCACGCCACACAAAGCTCTCACCTTAGGCAAACTCTCTTGCGTGATTCACACCTGTCAGAAGAATTCTGCGTACTACTGTGCTTCACATCACCCCAGGTATCACGTGTCCTATGACAGCCTGCATCAAGGTCAGCAGAAATTTGCAGCAGAAATGCTGCAAAAAAGGTTAACTTGACAGAGGGAGGGTCACACAACAAGCCAGCTCTCCATTGCTAAAATAGAAACACAGAGTTTGTGGCATGAGAGAAAGGGCGAAAGAACAGTCCAATCTGCTAATACTGACTCAAGGGCTGCATTTCAAAATGCTTCGGAGTATCGGTCAGGGTAGACTTAATTTTCTTTTTAAAAATAAAATTTAAGGCTCTTAATGCAACGTGCAAGGGATATTAATAAAGTGAACTTATGTGACTATGCTGCTTTGGGCTGGGGTAGAATTAATTTTCCTCACAGTGGCAGGTGTGGGGTTGTGTTTTGTATTTGTGCTGAGCACAGGGTTATAATACAGGGATATTTTTGTTATTCCTGAGCAGGGCTTACACAGAGCCAAGGCCTTTTCTGCTTTTTGTGCCACCACGCTGGTGAGGAGACTAGGGGTGTATGGGAAGTTGGAAGGAGACCCAGCCAGGAGAGGTGACCCCAACTGACCAAGGAACCTATACGGATACCATATGGGATCATGCTCAGTATAAAGTAGGGGGAGAAGGAGGAAGAAGGAGGAAGAAGGGGATGTTTGGAGTGATGGCATTTGTCTTCCCAAGTCACCGTTAGGCGTGATAGAACCTTGCTCTCCTGAAGATGGCTGAACAACTGCTTGCCCATGGGAAGTACTGAATGAATTCCTTATTTGGCTTTGTGTGCAGCTTTTGCTTTCCCTATTGAACTGTCCTTATCTCAACTCATGAGTTTCCGAGCCTTTTCCCTTCTGATTCTCTCTCCAGTCCCACTGGAGAGGGAGTGAGGAAGTGGCTGCCTGGGGTTAAACCACGGCACAGGGAACTTACAACCCCCACACATCCACCCAGTGATGCTTCTGGCAACAGTGGATAGGGATCCTGCACACAAATCCCTATTTACACGCTTGTCACCATGCCTCACCATCCTCATGCTCCCCAAGAGTCATGCACACCGCCAGGATGATCAAAAACTTGTGAGACAGAAATTCAGTTACAAAAGCCCTGAAAGACAGGCTAGAACAGGCACAGAACTAGAACTGCATTAATGCTCAGCTAAAAATCAACTATATTCCAAGCTTGTGTGATGTCTGGCACCTCTGTCATTACAAGCGTACTTGGTATACAACCATTCCTTGAAACAACTGAGAAGTTTCACAATATTATTTAACAGAGTAGTTATACCTGTCATTTAAAGTATTGTTTTGCAGCTTTTTAAGACTAAATCCATAAAATATTTTAAAATACAGCCATTTTTGAGTAATTAATATATTTGGGTTTAGGATTTTCTGGATTTCTATAACATCAACACGAAATCAGGCTCAAATTTAAATAGATCAGCAAAATCAATCCTTAAATCACATTTTCTCACTGGAAAGTAGAAATAAAATTGCTCACCGACAAGACATGTCAGTACAGTCACAGGTATTGAAAAACATGAAGAGAATTCAAAAGCTCATTTAAAAGTCAATCCACTATGAATTATGCTTATATTTAGGATTTTCAGGACTTAACCTGGTAACAAAAGATTTCCCATAGAAGCATAACATGTGACTTACAAAAGCATTTTGGTTTGCAGAGTCTGTTCTCTCAAACAAAAGCTCCCACTTTCCACTTAAAATCTTGTAAACTTTATTTTGGGAAGACTTTTCCCTTGACACCTGTCTCAAAGAATCCTTTGAAGCTCTGATATATCAGACTCTACCCCCAGATGCTCAAGAAAAGCTTTTCGTGCACTAGATTCAACAGCATGAATAAAGAGATTTGACATCCTGCAGATGGCCAGACTTCTATGCAAACTGCCTATAAATCCATGCATAGAAAAACATGATTCAAAAGCAATTAATGACTTAAAACCTACAAAGAAGCAGACAACTTGCACAGAGCACCGGAAAAATCAGGAGGATGCAAGCAGCCCTGAAGAGGCTGAAGCAGCTTCCTGAGTCAGAGAGCACTCACTAGGAAGCAGACTGAGGCCAGCAAAGCCTTTGCACTTTTTCTTGAGTAAATGGATGAAAGACACCTCAAAGTACCTTCAAAAGATCTCAAGACCATGTAGAATTTTCTCCCAAGTTTTAACAAATATTTAAAAGCAAGTAGATTTCCAACTGAAGCTACAAGGGACCAGAGCCAATTATAAGATGTACAAGCTGTCAAACAAGAACTGATGCTACACAAACTCAGCAGCCACTACCATATGTGCATCTGCAAGGTTCAGGCACAGCCTGCGTCAGCTCAGGATGTTTGCCAACTTGTTAACATCCTTGTTTTTGCCACGAGTTAACCACGCTGCAATGAGATGAGAAATGAAGATGTGGTTTCAGGTCATAGGACAGAGAAGGAAAAAGGGACAACAAACATGTTTATTTATTTACACATGAGAGATAAAAAAAACCCTTTAATTTCTCATGTAAGCTACTATGCCATAGCAATGAGATGGCACCTAATTTACCTGAAAACACCAAACTAGCATTTAGTCTAGTTATAAAACTCCACAAATATATTGTGAAGCTACTAGAAGGACAGAAATTTCCCTCCCCTTCCTTTTCTGTTCAACCCTTCTTGTTATGTTTCCCGTGGAGGCAGACTTAAAAAGCAGCAATTTTACAGGAGAATTGCACCTTTTCTTACATTTTCTAGTGTGTTGGCACTTTAGGTCTGAGGTGCTACATTCCTTCCTGTCAGATCAGCTAAAGAGGATGCAGACTATTATACTGAAGGTAAATTTGCAATATTTCACTATATGAAATTAATACTCCTGGAGATCCTTCCAAAGATGTCAGACTTGCACCATAAGGAAATAAACCTCAACGTATGGGACAGGCACTACAAATTCACAGAACAGTGCTGGCAAAATGAAGTGTCCCTAACAAAAGTAAAGCTATTCTTAGATGACAGTTGTTCTTTCCCCACAGGATCATATTGAAAGAGCAATTTATTTTTAAACAGTGTGTACACTTAAACCAGTTGACAATTTGTTTTTTCAAAGTATTTGGCCAAAATGCAAACCAAGTACATTAAACCAGAAATACACTAAACAAATAGCTTAAAAACACAGGCCAAGGATTAGTGATGCTGCAGTGGAGACATCTATGAAAGCAATAAACAGAGTCCATACAGGCATTGGTATAAATGGATTTTTAATGTCTATTATTTATATGTTCAGGGAGCACACCCAATCAGTTCATTCAAAAATGGAAGTTCTGAGTTCCTGCAAACAACATACTCTGACTATTAAGAGACAAAACAAGTCTTTTGGTTTTTCTCACTGTCTAAAAGTGCAAAAGAAAAAAAATTGTGCCCAATATCTTGTGAACTTAACAAGATTAATATCAATCATTTCCAAGGCAAGTATTGAAGAACTTTTTTAAAAATCTAATTAACTTGTCTCCAACAAAGTAGATACCAACATCTGCATTTTGGAGACAAGAAAAAAAAACAGAGTAAAAAGGAAGTTAAATAACAACTAAATCAGAATAAGCCACAAGCCTACATATTCTGGTGTGGAAACACTTTTAAAAAGCAACAGTCTCGATTCCCTGGAGAGTAGACATATGTCAAAACAACACTTTGATTTCCTTCAGACTGTACAATTTCAGTACATCCGCTGTCAAAAGACATTACATCAATTATTTCAGAATACTGAAAATATCCAGTAGTTCCTAAAATGGTATTACAATATGTTATTACATATAAGAATTTTTTTTTACTACTTTTTCTCTAGTGTCTGAGAGAAGGTAAGGGGTAATAACTTTTTCCAGTTGTTTTCAGAACTTTTCAGCATACCAAAATGTTTTTTTTCCAGTTCATCATGCATGAGGTTCACTTGATTGTACGTGAACAACCATTCATATCCCCCAGAAGGTACAGAACTTACTGCAAGATTATCCTTTAGGATGCAGTGTATTCTGTGTAAGAGCATAATCAGTAAGATAACCAGTAGTGTAGTCCTACATACAGCAGAATTTTGAGAAGAGTACTAAAAAATCATTACAAAGTAGTTAGCTTTAATATTTAAAAAAGACAAACCAGAAATCTCTATATTAGCCCTGGTCTTACAGCTTGATTTTGCTCAAGGTTAGGTGCGACAGTTGCAAAATATTTTCTGAAAGCAACACCAGCATAAACAATGCAGTAAAACCTGCTTCCACAGAGGATACAACAACATACCCACAAAACTGAGCTGAGCTGAATTAACTGAACCCCAGAGCAAAAACATCAGTGTTTAGAAGAAGCATTCAGATCACACCCACCTCTAACAGAGGTACTTTAAACACTTCCCAGTTGACCCAAAGGTGACAAACGCGTATCACATTATTATACTATAGATTAATTACTCTCTTTGTTATTACAAGTAATTTCACACAGTTGACTTTATTTCCAACACATTTCTGGGTCCAAAATAACCATTTATTACCTGTGCAATTCCACAAGCCTAGTGTTACACTGACAGCAACTTGTACAATGTAATATCAGTCTCAATTAAGAAGTCTATGCCATGTTAAAACTTTAAGGCAGTATAGCACCAGATAAAAATCTTTAAAAAGTCTAAAAAGACAGCATTTATTCCCAGTCAAAATACTTCTATTTTTAAAGATGTCTCTAAGCTGCATGGAAATACACATCAGTGATTCAGATGTGTCACAAAGCTAGGATTCCTATATAAGAATAAACACGTGTTATCATGGGACATACAAATTTATCAGCAAGGAAAAAGACGCCAAAAAACCAAATCCACAAACCTCAATGATACTGGTGAACTAAGATTCCTGACAAAAACACCTTACAACACAATAGGTTTATCCTTTTGTGCTTTATTGCACTCACCACTCTTGAAAACAATGAAATCTTTACTGCTTCTTTAAAGGATTTTTTTTTCCCACAATGATAGAAAAATTAGTTTTTCTACCTCGTTAAATTCTGTGAATTAAACAAGCTACTTAACCCTTGAAGCATCACACCGATTCTCAGCAAGAAACCCTTTACTGAGATTTGTGAAGAGGCAGCAAATATCACATAAACACAAGCAAAGGAAAAAAATGAAATAAAACAAAACAAAACCTGTGCCTCAAAATAAGGAAAATCTTAAAAAACAGCACAGTCTAATAATGGAAGAATAAAAACTAGAAACAAAAAACAGTTATTATGCAAATAGCAAGGCATGAACATCCTGGTATTGGAGATTCTAATGTTTCTTTCAAAAAACAAAGCCATTCAGTTCTTACTAAGTAAGACAAAAAAAAATAAACATTAACCAC
Organism: Dasyornis broadbenti; assembly: GCA_013397935.1. Lineage (NCBI taxonomy): Eukaryota > Metazoa > Chordata > Aves > Passeriformes > Dasyornithidae > Dasyornis > Dasyornis broadbenti. The sequence continues at coordinate 116,592 of VZRN01002121.1, forward strand.
ATCAAACATAATATAAGGATGGGAGAGCTTGAAACAAAATTGACTACCTAGAGAGTCTACCCACACATTTCTCAAACGTTCCAGTGAGAGCCACAATTTAAGAGTTTTTATAATCAATCCCAGCCTAGACACAGAACATTTGTCACAGGAGCAATAAAAACCAGTGTTTGCTCAGTCTACCCAAACACTTCTCTCTTCATATCACCTTTTGCTGCTTTGTGGCTGATGTGCTATTCCTGTTCCTCAAGAATTGCACAGAGATTGTTTTTACTAGTATACAGCCACTGCATGTGGTGTGAGTTTTCTAGGAAAACAAAAAAAGTATCAGCAGCTGTGTTGCCAGAGACCTTCTGGAACTCAAGGCTGTACAGAATTATTACTGAAATGCATGAACAGAAAATAAAACCGTAATAAAAATTATAGTCAAGTAGCAGTCAACATATGGAGCATCCTGGCACTTTAATGTTTACTATCACATCGATATATATAAATTGAAGCAATTATGCTGTTAGTGGCTGTGGAGTAAGGAATGTTGTTCCACCATTGCCACACGTTCCTTATGTTCTTGCTTAGGATGGAAATAACAAATTTTTCACTTTTGGTGACCCAAGGCTTTGCCAAACCATTAACAGAGATTCACAAGTAATAAAATTACAAAACCATCTTGACCTGCTGGCAAAATGCTTTTCTCAATCCAAAAAGCAGTGAGTGCCTCTGCCAGGACAGTGAGCAATAAACACTATGAATGCAGTTCAACGTTAGAAGTGACTGTCTGAAATCTTCTGGTCATATACAGGACAAATGTGTCCATGAAAACTTCTTTTTTTTTTAATCTTCTATTTTGTAATATAATAAAATATAAAGCAATTACACAACTGATGTCTGTCCATATTATTAAGCTAAATGGTTTACCATTCAGGCGGCACCATGCTTCCATCAACTTCCCAAAAGGTATTTTTGCCATTCATTTCCTCAGTATATACGACCCATCTGTGTCGACCTTTAATAAACAAGCAGAAATATTGTATTAGCTCAAAAATATAAATGATTTTCACATAAAGGAGAGAATTCAGGAAAACCAAAGAAAAACATTTTGTCAGATAGTATCTGCCATAATGGGCATCTATTTAAAAGCCAGCACAGCTTTTATTATAAGTCTTCTGTATTTCCACTGTTACTGTCATTTTAGATGACTGAATCTAATGCTCTCACAAGGAAGCAAATACTGGCTATTGTATATATAATGGGAAATAGGGATTTATAAAATTCTCAGGTAGAGAAACAGGTTTGGGGATTATTTTTCTCTGTTATGAGGAGTCTTTTCTGAAAGGACATTGCCACTGACAACCTAAGACTAAACTAATCTAGATATAGATTTCAGCTATACAAAACTACCAAGCAATGTTAACCAGCAAGTTAACCTACAGTCAACACTGAGCTGGGCCCAACCAGCATATTGATTGCTTATTTGTCACCTGTGTTGCTTTAGGTGCTGCCTTTTTAAGTACTCTACAAACTTTATTTAAAATCCCATTACCTAAGGTAATGGTAAGTTTAAGCTAACCTGTGCTCTTTGCCCTGAAGTGATCATATAAGTGAGTACAGCTGTGAGGCAGTTTTAAAGGTACTTCTCTTTCTTCCCCCAGCTGTCAAGTTACCAGCCTTTAGGTCAAGGATCAAATTAAATTCTTGATCACTTTACTTTCATGGAGACCATCTGACTGGCTCATATTTATCCCATATTTATTGTTTCAGATTGACTGTGTTTGGAAAGGATTTGAAGGATGCAACAGAGAAGCAGAAGCTATCAAAGCATTTCTATGAGTCCCTTGTCTAAGACTCACACAAGTCAAGCGCAGGGAAGTCAGGCAAGCAACAAGTTGTATTTCACTACAGAAATCACACAAGCTATACAACAGCTGCACAGTCCATGGGGAGGTGTTCACATTAGCACACATACCAAAGAAGTTTCTTTTGTCTTCATAGTATTTGTTTCCGTATTTGTCAATTCCTATCAGATTACCAGTCTTCAAATCATTGACCCTGTGAATTATCAAAACAACAGTTTCAATCGGCATTCTGTCAGAACAAAGTTGTGACACAGGTTCCTTAGGGGTTAGTAAAAATCTGAGCACATGGATGCAAAGATATCTTTTTAAAAAAAACTATCCAAGCTTAAGGATTGTAAAACATAATCACCAATTCCTGCAATGTGCACTCCACTGACAGGATGATAAAAGTCACAAAAATGTGCTTCGGGGACCCTTACTTATTTAAAAACTCATTATAGTGGAAGATAAAGCAACTCTACAATGTAACAATTTAACACCCACAAAATCTTAAATACTGTGGGAATTCCAGAGTCACACGTTAATCTATTTAGTAGAAAATGTTACCATCTTTCTCAACTATTAGTAGCTACTACTTTAGCCCGAATTGCCATGGGAAGTGGTCAGCATTGAAGCAGCACAAGAGACCTCACATGTCTGTGAGGGCAGTAACCTCCAAGGAGAGGAACAGTAATACAGTAATATTTTAGGTCAAAAAAGCTGCTTGCCAAAGAAATACATGCTAAACCCTAAACTATAACTGTTACTTTCTAGCTTTTGTATAATTGTGAAAGATGCGAGCATTCACACTCTGCAACTCAGTGAGACTTATATTGACCCAGATAAGGTATACACCAGTTTCAACTCTGTATACAGAACATATTATAACATTATTGTAGAGATCAATAATTAAACTGAGCCTGTGATTTAAATTCTAAGGATAAAACCTTACAATTAATTTAAGATCTTCTCTCTTTAGATCTGCAACTTTGCTTTTCTTTGTACTGACATTCATCCCAGGCAGAATTAGATAAGCAAAAGTTTCCTCTCAAAGGTTTTAGTTGTTTGTAGTATTATACATACTCTCAACTTAATCCCAAGTGAAAGAAGAAATATGCTCAGATAAAGTTTTTTGTTGTCTTTTCTCCCAGGGTGTGTGAAAGTGACAATTATTCCATCACATACCCATTTTACCATACCACCCATTACATACCATACCCATACCACCCTCTGTGGTGGCAGGCAGAGAGATCCTCTAACACATCTCCCCTCTCAAGAGGAACACTCAAAGATCTCTGGCTCAGCTATACAAGCCCAAGTTCTCAGCTTCTGAAAAAGCAGAGCCATTCCACTGCTGCTCTCCCTTATTTTTCCCCCGCCCCCTTTCTTGTGTTCTTATGCCCTTGTCCTGACTTCATGCCCTGAATACTGATATCAGACACTAAGAGGAATTTATGGCTTCCAGAGAATATTTTCCAGCCAATTTCACTGAGTTTTAAGTAAGGAGAATGTTTCCAGCTGCCAAGGCTCTTAATAATTTTACTCTACAGCACATAAACCTGTTGCAGCTGCCCCAGTGGAAAACATATAGAGAAAAGTGGGGAAATTCAGAGAAAGAGTCACCGGACTTGGGTAAATAATTTTTTTCCAGTTACCAGTAATTACTTCTTAAAATCACCTGTTGCAAGAAAGAACACCTTGATTACTCTTCCTTTAAGCAGCAAGCCTATTCCTTGAGCCGGGACGGATGATTTAATGGCTTGAAAGGTGAGCAGGAGGCAGCTGCTATGTTTGTGGTTGATGTGGTTATGAGGATCAGGTGTGATTCCCCAGCTAGCAGAAATAACTTCAGTCTTCTGAAGGAAAAAAAGGACAGCACTGCCTCCAGTCTTGCCTGGGCTCTTTTCTGTGTGGTAGAAAGGTGTCAACAGAGCCTGCAATCTTTGACTCACAAAAGATCCCCGAGGAGCTGTGCCTAGGAACAGGCGCTCTGATGAAACCTAATACTCAAACTCTTCTACACTTCCATTTCCCCAGCTCCATTTCTTCTTGAGAACTGTCAGGGTAAAAGCTACAGCCTGAGAAGGAAAACGAAGTGGAGAAAACAACATGGGGGCAGGGGCAGAAAAGGTGTGTGATAGAAAATAGTAATTATAACAGCAGTAAAGTACTAGCCAGGGACACCATATATTGTCTTATTGCTTAACAACTTGAAATTGCCCTTTACAAAGTTGTGCATGAGCAAGGTCTATCTGAGCTGCTTTCTATGCTGGAGAGAAGCCAGAAGCTGCCTGTCACCACAGCTAGTAGGAATACAAAGCTGAGACCTCCCAAAAGTCACGTTAACTTCAGAAAAGCATACAATACCATGCCACAAAACAAAAGAGGAAATTATTTAAAATGTGTAATAATTCTAAAGGCATCAATACATTTACTGACAGAAAGAAGACAATATGCTCAGCTGAAAGACTACAGAGCTGATTGGAGGTTACTAGTGAGGTTTCACAAAGAATGTTGTCAGTAGCCTTATTTAACATTTTACAGGAATCCTGACCAAAACAAAAACAAAACAGAAAACCCACTCCCAGAAAGCCTAGGGGTCTGACAGATTATGATATTACCATATTGAGGAAGGTCACGTTATTGTACAGGAAGTTCAGTACTCTCTTCAGGGCTAGAGTCATGACACCAGAATGAAATTCAATGGTACTAGGGTCATAGCACAAGGTGATGCACCTGGAGACTAGCAAGATCTGAAGCACTGTGTGCCTAATTGCAAGAAAGACATCTGGATGTCACAAGGCAATAAGGAGCTGCCAATGAAGTGACATATGGGGAGAAAAAAGACAAGCTGAACCCAGGATGAAATGAGCTGTCTTCAGTGAACAAAATGGGTACTAAAACCACTACATGTAAATACTGAGGAGGCCTGATCAGCAACTCTGTAAAATGTTATGTTTAACTCTTCAAAACAGATCTATTTAAACCACAAAAAATAACAGAAGGGCCATTATGATGTGTGGCAGGGGTGGGGGGGGAAGCCTTCAGGAAGGCTCAGAAAGCTTGGCTTGTTTGTTCTAACATAAGAAAGCCCTTAATATAGAGTAGGGAATTTTGGATTTGCAAATCATCCCTATCCCATATTCCTGACTTCCTAACATTGATTTAAAAAGGGGTTTTGGCATGCGGTCAGGCCTAAAACATTCACTGGATACATCCTAATACTTTTCCAAGACCAACTACAAATATACCACAGGTTACTGACACTGCTGAATTTGGATCACGTAACATTTAGACTTCCACCCTACATTTCATCAAGGATCTGAATGAAAAAAAGAGTGCCTTAATAAACCTGCAGCTCCTATTTGGAAGCAGCTTCAAGCATGCTATATCACAATTCAAAATACTTGTCATAAGAAAGAGATGAGATGAGAGTGGGGGGGGGAAAAAAACAGGAGAGAGTTTAGTGTGGACAAGTGCAAGTGCTTCTGCAGCTGGGAAAGAAAGTACTCAGACATGAATGGAAACAAAGGCTGCAACTAATTTTGCACAAAACACCATCGGGGCTGGAGAGTATCCAAAGCTGAGCATAGGTCAGCGGTGACAACCCATCGCCAAAGAGGCAGATGCGACCTGCAGCTTGAAGTGAATTAAAAGAAATAGAGCCAGTTAGGCAGATGAAGTAATTCTCTTGCTTTACACCACGGGATTTCAGCAGATGCATGACTTTCAGGTTTGTACAGTTCAAGAAAGCCCCTGCCAGCCTGAGGTGACCCAGAGCAAAGAGCACGGTGGTGTACGCAGAACACACTGGGCACAGCTACAGCAGAGACACGGCTGTGGCAGCAGGACTACGGACCGGGGCTGGACACGAGGAAAACTTGCCGGGGCAACACTGACAGCTCAGCGAGCAAGAACCCTCCAAGGTGCCTCAAGAAGAGCAAACAGCCGCGGGCCCTGCCTGAGGACTGCTCTGAGCACAGAGTCCACTGCCGACCAGGACACGCCGCCCTCGGCGGAGCGCACCCGGGGCTCCTCCCGAGGCCTGCCCGGCAGAGGCAGCGCCCACCGCCCGCCCCGGCAATGCGGAAGCTGCGCCCCTCAGCCCCGGCCCCGCCGGCGCCCACAGCGCGGGGCAGCGCCGCCCTCGCCAAGGTGACCCCGTGGGACGGCGGTGGCGCAGCGCGGAGGCCCCGCCGCGTTACCTGAGCAGCTGCAGGATGGCGCCGCGGGCCCCGCCGTGGCCGCCGATGTGCTTCAGCGCCCGCTTCAGCACCTGCACGTACTCCGCCATCTTGGGGCGGGTCCCCGGGGCCGCCCCGCCTCCTGCCCGGCCTTGGTGACAGCGACCGCCCGGAAACGGAACAGGTCGCGACATCGTCCTTCGGGCCTTCTTTGCGGCCTCTGAAGGGTGTTTTCTGTTGAGGACACTGCGATGTGGCTCCCAGTCTGCACAGTCTAGATTCATAGAACATTTGCCTACTGCTTACGTGTGAAGGTCAGCAAGATACAAAGGACTTCAGGATAGGGAGAAAACCTCCTTTATAATAGAAATGTCTACTGTCGTTCCCTTATTTCACACAGCTCGCGAGATCTGTGGTGAGAAGAGTTAACAAGACTGGCAGTAAGGAGCCCAGGACTGCCTGGATCAAGAATCAGGGGGCAGGGGGGATGACATCTCACACCATGCACACTGTAGGTGATGGTCAGAAAAGAGCTCAATAGTCTCGTGTCTCCTGGCTTTTCCCAGCTCTAGCAGGCCATCAAGGAATGTGTATCTATTGTCTCATCCTAGTGTCCGCTTCACCTTCTCCATCTTGTCCCGGTGCCTTCTCCTGGTTCTGCATCAGCAGGAAGAAATGCCTTTGTTTGCCCTCCTGTCCATGTTGGCAGGACTTTGCTGCAAGGCTGAGCAGGCAAGGTGCAGAAACGACTTCCCTGACCTTCACAAGGGTACTGCTACACAGGCCAGGCAAAAAGAGATCCACTGTACTTTGTCAGAGCAAGCAGGACTTGGAAAAGCAGCTGGTAAACACATCATCAGTCCTGCTACCAGTGCTGGCTGATGAGCAAAGCCCAGCCATCACCATGGAAAGGCCAAGCTGCTGGACACTGTCACTATTGGAACTTGGGCTTTGGGGAGGGGCAAAGCAGGATTTGGAGTGAAAAATTAACTAGGTAGTGTTAAATTTGACAAGAAAATGAGACTGGGAAAAATGTGTATCAGCCAAGTTCAGTGCGGAATGGGTATCTTTACCCGTTTCAACATAAAGTCTAGTGGTCTGAGTTTGCACTCACAATTTTTTAGTTTTAACAGAAGTGGGTTTGTTTTCAAACATAAAACACTGGCCTTTCAGGTTCTGTGCTCTGTCTTCTAACCATAGCATCTCTTTTGTGACAAGTCTTAGGCTTCAGAATACCCGTGGCAGGTTATTTGCATTTTCATAGTCAAAAGTCTTAGAAAATTAATTAACTGTATTAAAATATGGTCAGATAAGTGCACATTAGCAGGCATAAAAACAGGGAGGAGCGTTTACAGTCAGAATTCACTCATTGTCTCTAACTTCATACAGAGAAACTATTATTTTGATATAAACTACAGATGATGGAGTGCAAAATATGAAAGAATTGTAGTTTAAATTAGGACAGCCAACTTTGGAAGCATTATATAGGTTCAATGCTTATTCCTGATTAATGTAACTAGGATAATTTTCACTGACTGCAAGTATATAATTCCATGAGCATTTTCTCTGCTGGCATAATTGTTTGCTGTGAGTTTTTTATTGCCAAGGGTTAAAATTATCTGGATCACTTCACTGATCCGTGTGGCACCATGCTTCTTTGACTGAGAGCACTGTGGAGGATAGAGCATTGTGACACAAAGATGGAAGAAGGGATCAATTTCTTAATGTGACTTTGATCCTACTGAAGATTTTGTGGGGAATACTTTCTTAGTAGCCGGGACATTTTACAGCATCTTCTTTGAATTGAATTCTAAATTTTTTTGTACTGTTTTCTCCATTACTTTAGTCAAGTGAGATCTTCACTGAGAATTTCATTACCTAACAACTGCTGAAGTCCCATCACATCTACTTATGCTGCTTCTGTTAATGTGTCACTGTGCATGAAAAAGAGAATCTGACTACTGTGATCAAAGATTCTCACTGAACTTGGTGCAAATGTCATGGTTGAATAGAGTGGAATGCAAATGCGTGTATGTCTTCCTAAGGATTTACTGGGGCATCTTCGGGAGACAGCACTGAAATGCTGTCTTGTCACGCAAGTAACTTGTCAAATGCAAGCACCCATAAGAAATATTTAATTCACAGGTTATTTTAAGACTCTTGTTAGATGTTGCTTTTTTACCCCAAAATTAGCACACTGAACCTCACCGCCTCAAAAACTCTTGCTAAACACATTTTAATGCTGCCTTGTTTTCCTTCTCTAGTTCAAGTAAATGTCACAAAACTACTGCCAGAACTCTTTTTCAGGACTAAAAAACTCCCTCTCAAGTCTGAACACAAGTTACTTGCTTCTTTTCTAATAGAGAGCATAACAACATATTCAAAAAAACAAATCCCTCTCCTGAATGACTCAAAGGATGACAAGTAACTTCCCTTCATTTTGTCAGCACACAAACATCTCACTGAATCCTATGTATTTCAGTTTTTCCTTTAAAGAGCTTTATTCAGTGGTACAATTGATCTTGAAAATCCTAAGTTCACATTTTCTCAAAAAGTGAAAAAGTCAACTAATCTACAGAATAATTTAGTGTTTACATTTTACCTTAGAAGAACTTTTTATTACATTTGTCTATTCCACTGCCATTCCCTCCGTTCTTAGTATGGAAAGTCACATAAATTTATTCTGCAGTGATTCACAACTGTGGAACATACATTTGCAACAATAAATGGAAATCCTTTTCTTAATTAAACTAAGAAAAAATCCATCAGAAGAAAGACCAACAAGAGCATACTATGCAGATTTTTAAAATGGTATCACTTCCTATTCCATCCTTCTAGAACTGCAAAATTCCAGAAGTCCAATCCACAATACAAATCTCCACAATTCAGTGTCCAATAATACTCTAATCCAGTCTCTAACCACAGTTTCTCTCACTCTAGTCTAAACAGTGCAATCTCTAATGCTTTCACTAACACATTTTTTTTAGTCCTATCATATATATATATTTTCCAAAAACACAATGAAAGAGGTTTTTGTCATGGGTTCAATTGACTGAAAAAGTTAGAAGATAAATTCACAGCCTGGAACTAAGCAAAATGTTACCAAAAAAGTACATACTTTATAATTTTCAAAACACATTTGACTATGTAGACTGAGAACAGTTTAGCTCTCAAAACCCCTAGAATAATAAATTTACTGGCACTTTTAGAAAACACCTGTGACTTTGTGGGAACTGTCTAGGTTATGTCTCCAGGGGTAACTCTACGTTCATCTTTCATTTTCCAGTGGCAAAATTCCCCTGGTTACAGAGTGAAAGAAAAACTCCTTTTGGGCTGTTCCTCAGGTAGCCTTCGTTAGCCAAAGTATGTGGGTGTTCAGTTTGCTCCCAGGTGAAACCCTAGGATGAAGGAGAACTGAAGTCATCGTAAAGGAGCTCAGACACCTCATGACAGCTTATTGGAAGGGATCAGACCGCGGGTCTGCAAAGCACCAGAAATCTGCACGACCAAAGCCACAGGGATGGCTGCTCACATGTCTCTTGCCAACCAACTTTCTTATCTGGGGAGCTGGTATTACCAGGAGGTTCAAAGCATGGCACTTTGGTCCCCTGGATGTCCAGCAGACAGTTTGCTGAGCGAAATGCACTATACTAATTCAGAAGAAGCCATGGTGGTGCAGTTCCATCTGGTTTCTCTGTTCTCACAGGCAAATCCACCACACAAGTTTAGTTAAAAGCATTCCCAGAACATCACTTCTGTGCTATCCTTTTTCCCCTACCATTTCAGACAAACCACAAATATTCCTGTCTCCTTATTAGCACCCCACCACCTCCCCTTAATCCAAGCACAGTTAACTTGAAAATATATTCGAGCAAGATCGTTATTAAAAAAATAATCAGGAAATGCATTTTTTCAGCCAGTATCAACAGTCACAAAAACCTTAAGCATCCAGATGTTGATACTTGAAGATGGTGATGCTCTAGTAGTCCAAATGATTTGCTTTCACCTCCAACACAGTGCCTCAGAGGACACAATCGATTCCTACATTCAAGCCAAATGCACAACCCTGACTTCCGATGAAGATTCACCTACAGGAAAATTGTATTCTGTATTAGCCCTTGTATATCAGATTGAGGGGTAGGGCTGGACAGGGTGAGCGGCCAAGCAGGGCTGTCCACAGCATGTATTAATTCAAAAATTGGTACACATGGGAAGAAAAACAAAGCAGCTCATCACAGATGGATTCCTATGGTGAGGTAAAAATGTTCTTTGAAGTTATCTGACAGAGCTATTAGAAGGTAAGGCAAGACTGGGTGCTAGGGATGTTTGTTGACAGAAAAAGAAAAATGCCACAGAGGTGACCAAAAGGCTGTGGAAAGTTACTGGCAGAAGAAAGAGTAATTCATTAGCAGACTGACTGGGGAACAGGGCCCTGTAGGAGTTCGTGGATCCAGAGGAGGACCACAGGGGGCTTAAGCCCCTCTCCTGTAAAGACAGAGAGTTGGGGTTGTTTATCCTGGGGAAGGTTCTGGTCTTTTAATAATTAATGAAGGCCTACAAGGAAGTTGGAGAAAGACATCAGAGCCTGTAGTGATAGGCGAGGGGCAATGGTTTGAAACTGCAAGAGGGTAGATTTAGATTGGACACAAGGATGAAACAGCTGGACTCAGTGATCCTAGAGGTCTTTCCCAACCTGAACGATTCTATGATTCTCTGAAATTGTACATGATGAGGGTAGTGGGACACTGGAACAGGTTGCCCAGAGAAGCTGTGGATGCCACATCCCTGGAAGTGATGAAGGCCAGCTGGATGGGGCTTTGAGTAATCTGGTCTAGTGGGAGGTGTCCCTGCGCATGGCAGGGGTTGGAACTACATGATCTTTAAGGTCCCTTCCAACCCAAACCAGTCTGTGATTCTAAATACCAAGTAAGGTTAAGTCTTTCAAATAGAGGTAAGAAAGAACCTGGAGTAAAATTTGATAGGAAAGAGACTCTAAGTGCTTACTTCCAGCTGTTATAATTAGTAAACTCATTGCCTTATCCAAACTTTATCTTTTACCAGTGCATGTTACATTTTCACTGCAGTGTGTCAGTGGGCAATTAATTTCAGAATTTAAACATGGAAGGAATGACAATTAATGTATCATTTGGGATACTGTTCTGGGTTATCTGCACATCCATGTGGCAAATGCCACATTCATTTATAACAGACGACAATGACTGAAAAACCTTACATTTTTTAAATTATCATTGAGAAATCAATTCTGGAATACACCAAAACTTGTGCTGATTTCACAATTTTAAACATTAATAAATTCATTATTTATCCAGTAATATTTAAAACTGAGATAAGTTTACTTGAACGTCTGAAGTCTGTTTCTTTCAAAAGAAAAAAAGCTTTGTTCAATCATACTATAACTTTCAACCTAAAACCGTAATGAATCAAATACTAATTTCCAAATATCCATTATTGCATTATATGACATGATAATCTATGATCAGGGTTCATTATAATACATATTTCCACATAGCATTTTTAAAAACAAAACATTGGTAAGTTAAATTTTACAATAAATTATTACTTTTCAAATGCATAGGCCAGAAAGTAGTAAGCATGGAAACAAAGGGTTAATAGCAACAAAGATTAGCAAACAGCAAGATATTGCAGCTACCACAAATCCCAGAGACTGAATATAACTGACAAAACTACACTGTGTCATAAAAATGTGAAAGATCCACAAACTATTTGTAATCATATACAGAGTTCTAGGTCTGTAAGACAATCTGTATAAAATACTAACAAAGTAATAGGATATTGCAATTGTTTTCTATAATAGAAAGTTACAATTTATTTTTAAAAATACATCCAAAATAGAATTTTCCAATTTAGCCAGGTTTCAAGACATTTATAGTGATTTTTTTAATACAACAGCAAGACAACTACAGTGACACTGTATTGCTTACACCGAAACTGATGTACTAGCAAACCACAAAGGCTGAACAAAATAAACAGACCAGTTTCAAAATGAATAGCCTGACTTTCACTGACACTGAAGATCACACAACAAGAATAAATGTATGGACAGATAGGCTGTAACTATGGAAGGTATTTCAATGAATGTACTCTTGAAAAAAGTTTAAAACATAACAATTATTTGCACTAGGAACTTTAGCAGTATGACACAAGCAACCTAAACCCACATACACATGTGCAACATACAGTTTCATGAAAAATATTTGAACTAGTAAGCTTATGACATGTAACAGTACTATCATCTTTAAATTATAGGATTCTAAAATGTATAAAATTGTTTTTCCTTTCATGTGATTTATATTAAAATGATTTTTCTTGCTCTTAACATTGAAAATTTTAAAGCTGTTGAAACTAAACTTGTCCTTTCATTGGAAAAGTTTTTGGCTGGTAATTGCCACAGTTTGGTTAAATCCTGACTGGCTCTGAAAACTGTCAAGGCTGCTAAAGATGAAAAAGTTGAAAAATAATTTAAAGGTGAAAAGAAATCACAAAAACAATGAGAATATTATAACACCCATGGTGGAGTGAGCTTCACTACTCACATTTTTGTTATTGTATTGACAGTGGTACTGGCAGAACCCAGTAATATTAACCAGTCTGTCATTCGGTACCAAAGAATATTCATTCACAAAACTATAAATGATAATAAATCACACAGGTGGTAATGTGAGATCAAGTCATCATAAAAAATAACTGTTAGAAACATTAAGGGCCTCAGCTGAAGGTAACTTAACTGAGAAGAGTTATCTTAAAATAACCAAAACAACAAACCCAGAACTTCATGGTTTGGTTTTACCATGAGCTGTTGCATTGTTCCTAGATAACTGTAATGGTTAACATGGATAAATAAGGAAAAAACCATGTTGATTCCTGTATTTACCTGTTTTAAAGCTCCCATTCCTGAGAAAACCCTGTTATGCCTCATTTCGTATCAAAAGGTTGAATTTATAGTTTAAGAATGATTAATGAAATAATTTTGAAATAATTAATGAAGATCTTGCTAGGCAAAGTGAGTAACACTGAAACAACAACCTCCTGTATGGGATGCATCTTTTAAATCATCATAGAGACATCATAAAGAGATTACTTGGCAGCCAGCATAGATCAGCTGCACTCTACCTTTATATCAATCCTGAAAATTTATTATTATGAAAAACGTAAAACTTTGTGGGAAAAAAGGTCACTTACTAATAGCCAGAGCTGTTGCTATGTGTTGTATGTATGCACTTTGGCTCTTTAGAGGTCCAAATGTCAGAGGTATCGAAGATCACAAAATGCATGGTTTTTTTTGGCCCTCACAGTATACAAACACCTGAATTTAAACAACCTGATGTGAAACATGACCAAGGTTTTTGGGCTTATGAGTTAACACATCCTAAGCAGGTAGTCTTGACCCCGCAGTCCATGGTAGTGGCAGTCCATGCATAACTGAAGTTAACTTGTATTCAAGCAGATTAGGGCACAAAGAGGAAGCAAGGACAGGAATCCAGAGAAAATCAGGTTCTGAGGACATAACTTCCAAAACAGTGCTCTGATTAAATTAAAAAAAAAAAAAAAAAAAGATAAAAAAAGGGAAAAAAGACACATACTAGATATGGAAAGGCAGCTACATACCACATGAGAGGCTGCATCAGCTGAATGTTTTGGTCAGCTGTCAACAAAGAACTGCATGTCACACCTGAGGCTCAAACTATGGAGTGAAAGATTTCTTCAAGGTAGTGAGAGAGATTTGCAGTGTACTGCATTTGTAAGGAAAGCAGGTTTTTTTTTCACCTATTACCTGGGTTACATGAATTTGGAGAATGTTAGAGTAAATTCTTCCAAGAGTAGTGGACCGCCTGGAAAACTACCTTCAGCATATTCAGGAGTAATATATTGTCAGTTTTGTTAAAAGTTTTAATGTAGAGGACAGTAAATCTCCTGTGCCTGCTAGGGCCAGAAGTGGGTTAGGGATAGCAAGGGACCAGAAATCAGGGTCAGAACTTCTGAGGAGAGCTGAATTGGAAAATTATCTACTTCCTATCTGCAACTTGGTCTTACAGATCAAAAATGGGCATCTAGTCCATAGGGAGAGAATAAGAACAGCAGGCTGGCAGCAACCGACTCTTTCATACTTCCATAAACTCCACTGAAGAGGTGCACACCTCCTGAAAGATGGGACAGTCATCCTCATACTGCTCTCCAGGGAACACAGGTAACAAACTTGAATCCTGCATCCTTCAAAAGGTGGAATGTGAGAAGAGCTCAGCTGCCATGGCAAGTTCCAATTTTGAAAGCTGTCCTCCAGCAAGTCAGTAAGTGCCAAGGCAGAGGAAATGGGGTTGTTCCATGCCATCAGGGGTCCTCAGCACTAAGTGTTTTGGTCTGTGGGACTGGATATGACCAATCCTGTAGTATGGGCCTCCACAACATTCTTCTTTCTAAACTGGTGAGATGGATTTGATGGGTGGAGTGTTTGATGGATGGTCGCAACCAGAGGGTAGTGTTCACTGGCTCAGAGTCCCAACAGACACCAGTGACAAGTTGTATCCCTCAGGGCTCTCTACCAAGACCAGTGTTGTTCAGTACTTTCATTAATGACATAGATGAAGAGATCGAGTGCACCCTCAGCGGATTTGCAGATGACACCAAGCTGAGGGATGTGGTTGACACACCTGAAGGATACGATACCATCCAGAGGGACCTGGACAAGCTCGAGAGATGGGTCCATGGGAATCACATGAGGTTTAACAACACCAAGTGCAAGGTGGTCCACCTGGGCTGGGGCACCCTTGCTATCAATCCAGGCTGGGAGATGAAGGAATCAAGAGCAGCCCTGCCAAGGGCTTGGGGGTGCTGGTGGAGGAGAGGCTGGACATGACCCAGCAATGTGCACTCACAGCCCAGAAACCAAACATATCCTGAGCTGCATCCAAAGCAGTGTGGCCAGCAGAGCAAGGGAGGAGATTCTGCTCTGTCACCTCTGCTCTGCTCTCGTGACACCCCACCTGCAGAGCTGCATCCAGCCCTGGGGTCCCCAGCACAGGAAGGACATGGACCTGTTGGAGCGACTCCAGAGGAGACCACCAAGATGATCAGAGGGATGGAACACCTCTCCCGTGAGGAATGGCTGAGAACAGGGATTGCTCAGCTTGGAAGAGAAAAGGCTTAGGGGCCTAACTGTGGCCTTCCAGTATCTGAAGGGAGCCTACAAGAAAGATAGAGAGAGACTATTTATTAAAGAGCATGTAGTAACAGGATAAGGGGGAATGGCTTCCAACTCAAAGAGACTAGGTTTAGGTATGATACTGGCAAGAAATTCTTTACTGTGTAGGTCGTGAGAGACTGGAACACGTTGCCCAGAGAAGCTGTGAATGCCCCATTCCTGGAAGCATTCAAGGCCAGGTTGAGTGGGCTCTGAGCAACCTCTTCTAGTGGAACATGTCCCTGCCCATACAGGTGGTTGGAAGTAGATGATCTTTAAGGCCTCTCCCAATCTCAACCACCCTCTGATTCTGTGATTCTATGATACAGTCTCAGATTACAGAGCCTGGGTAGAGGAAGATCCAAGCAGCTCAGTTAGAGGAATTGAGAAGAACACAGAAATTCAGTGTCAGAGGCAGTTCTCAGATGCTTTTTGTCTGGCAGTAATCTTCAGGTGCTGAGAAAAACTATAGAACTCAAGAATTACAGAAGCCAAGCCTTAGCGAGTAGTCTCTTGGTGTTACGGTGGCCTTGGAACTGCCACTGCAGAGTGGGCAAAGGCCCCCATTTAATCTGATCTTCTGGCTAAGCAATTCCTGGTGCAATCATGTGTTTCTTGATTGAGTGAGGCTCTTCCTCAATCAATTTTGCCAGAGAAACAAAGGGTTCATGCTAAATAGAACTCAGCCTTGACCCAAGATTCAGATAATCCTAAATGCTAATGTCTAAAGTAGACCACCGCTTTCACTAGGAGACTTCTCTCATTTTAAGCAATAGGAATAAACGTACCAGGGATGCGTAACTTCCTGTTAAAAAAGAAAGCAAGAAGAAACCGTATATGTGTGTTACTGGTCAAGTGAGTCACATCCTCAAGACAGAAAAACATTTAAACTTATCCTTAGATGGAGCTGTGGAATATGATTCAGGCAACATGTATGAAGTATCTAGACCCATTTCTAATGAGAAAAGGAAAACCAGCAGAGGCCGTGCTCCCATAGGGAAGGGCACTGGATTTGGCAAACTCAAATTTGAAAAGTAATCATACAGGACTGGTTGGAAAAGAGAACTACATACCCAAGGTCAAACAATAACAAAAAATAAAGACATGGACACAAGTTAAAAGACATCTAGAATGCCTCCATCACTGGGCACTGAGTATGAAAGAGGGAAGGGTAGGGTGTAAAAGCTCTGATTTCTGAGACTAGAAAAAGCAGGACTATGCTGTCTTTGAACACGTGCAGTATACACTTCTCTGTTAGTTTTTCGTAGTATAAAACAGCTGATGTCTACATTATTGCTACAATACAGTATTCTGTTGCATCTGCAAAACAGTCAGTACTGACTCTTTGCTGCTTCACTTTTGATCAACTGCATCAATGTTAACACCAGAACATCTTAAAATGTGAACCTCCTCTACTTTCCCTGTACTTATAATGGTATCCAGAGTTTAGTTCAGCAAGAAACATATCTCTCTTCAAAGCAACAGCCAAAACTAAGCTGGGTCTTGTTTGCATGGAAACTGGCCTTTTCAGGATGTTTAATCATGTCTTTTTTTTTTTTGATACATGAGAAGGAACTAGTAGCAAAACACTGAAAACAAAACTCAGAGAGGAAAGTTAATTTATTTGTCTAAAACATCAAACTAAATTGAGATACCTTAGTTCAGTCAAAGCTTCTTCAGTTTCCTTATAAGCCTGGACTTCATAAACAAATATTCCAAGTCCGTCTATCTACAAAAATAAGATGGACAATTCTTGACTTTCTTCAGATATCAAGTTAATTTACAAGTCCTTGAAGACAGATGAAAACCAGGAAGTGATCCTGTATCCTAATACACTCCACCATGTGTACTGGAAAGAAGGAATATGAGCCTTCTTTGGAAAGGTGCATTGGAAGGCTTATTACCATCTCTTGGAGACAGGGTATGCATTTACATCACCATGATTGCCATGGTACAGAATCCTGGACTGCTACTTTTACACGGCATGACCTATGATCTGAGAGTTGTAGTCTGCTGTCTCCATTCGCAGAATGTAGGGGATGATGCTATCAATCTGAACATTTCCAATCAGTCCTGCGAAGAACAGCTCTTCAGTGATGGCAGCACTCATCAGCCTAAGAGCAGGCAATCGGAGAAGAAGTCTAGATAGTCTGGAAAATAAGTTTTGTAAAAAGTGTTACTTAGCAGATCACAGATTTTGGTGTTATTCTCCATGATGTTATTAGTAAAAGAAGAGAAAAAATTGACAAGAGACATTACTGGTCAAAATTTGCTATATCTGGTTCATAAAAGGCTTAAATATTTAAATCAGCAGAGCATTAAAACTTATGTTTAGTCATGTCTTGAACAGTATAGAAAATGTGAGGAGGCCTGTCAGTTACATGTACTATATATAGTGTTTGGACTTAAGACTAAATGAGGAAATATTCCAAACAGATGCAATTCTAATTAAATGTTACTAATGTTTATTTCTGTTATTTTAGAAATTAATAGTGAGATGACAAATAATACTCATATTATGTATGACCACGTGCATCATATTTGAAGTGTTCTAAAGGTAATTTCTTAACTTTAAGGAGTTAAGAAGAAAATGTGCATATCTATTACATGAAATACTGTACAAATCAGTATCACCAATGACTCTGAAAAGAGAATCAATCAAGTAAGCATCGAAGTTTACAGACCTGTAAGTATCATCCGGATATGCCTTTGTTACATAGTCTTGGAACTCCATGTAAGCTTTTTCTTGAAATTTCTCAATCTGTACCACATTTTCTAGACCTGGGTGATCTGAAAAAAAACTTTCTTCTTTGTTATACCCATTCTACAGAAAATGAACTAAAATCCATACAGATTATCCAGTTGCCAACACACTGAAATAATTAGCTGCAGTAACTTCAGTTTTAGTGGTAGACACTACTTTACCTCCTTCTATTTCTTTTTCTTTACGCTTACATTTTACTTAACTTTCCATAAATAAAAGCAGACATTTTAAAGGATTCAAATATATTTTCAGAATTTGCAATGTTTACATTAATCCTGATGATATCAAACTCTGTATCTTGATACATTGATCTCTGTTCTCTGTGTAGCAGTAAAACAGCATTGTTTCAAAACACTGACATTTTCTGGAATATTGGATGCATAAATAATATTTGGGTGGAAAGTGACGGATAAAATTAAGAAGCAGTGGAAGAAGCAGAATAAAAAGCTATGAACTATCTGTTTCCTAAGACGTATCAAAAATAGCATATAATCACAGAATATGCTGAGTTAGAAGGGACCCATCAGTGTCATCGAGTCCAACTCCTGGCCCTGTGCAGGACACTCCAAGAACCACATCAGGTGCCTGAGAGCACTGTCCAAATGCATCTTGAACTCAGATAGGCTTGTATGTATCAGATTGTTCTTTTTCAACTATTTGGTACAAAAATTTCAAATGTGCTAATCATAATTTTTAGCAGCGATTTGAACACTTGAAATGTAAATCTTGCTAAAATGAAAGGATATCAACCTAACTGCCAAGTCACATTTAGAAATTACTATCCAGTAATTCCGAACTCACTCCATGGTCTGTAATTTTATTACCCATCTATCTGAATGTAAAAATTTTGCTGTCATAGTAGTATGACAAATCACGTAGATGAAGAGTTAGCATTGACATGCAAAATACACTGCTTTCAGAGCCATGTCAGGAACAGCGAGAAGTCAAATTCTGGAAACAGCAGTTTGAAGACCACTGCTTGAACACTTGCAGCCATTTAGAAAGATGTCAAGTCTTCTTGGCACACCCTTTACACTAATCTCTTTGCCCAAGGCTGTCTTGTGGCAATCAAACAGCTGGCTTGTCACAGCTGAAATCACCAGGGCCTACTAAAGCAGAGGTTCTTACCTTAGGTCTCTGCTGCATGCACAGCCCAGCCCCATCCAGGAGCAGAGCAGTAAAATCCCTGCAATTATAATTTCTGGCCTGTGAGTAATTGCCAGGACATTCCTTCTGTTCAAGGTACTAAACATGACTTTCAGGTATATGAAGATTTTTTTATATGGGAATAGAAGAAGTACTTGAGGTTTGTACACTTTTCCTTCATCAAAAGACTGATTTTGGCTTTATATTAAATCCCAGTTCTAAATGATTAATCTAAAGCCTGCAGGATACTGATATAATACCTGAATGCCTTTCATGAAAAGTTGCACAATCTAATTACTCAGTCACCATCTACCATAACCAGAGGACTCTTTCCTCCCTATTGTAAACTAAACACCCAGAAGGAAAATATAGTTATATTACTGTGTTAGTTTTGCTTGGCCCAGTTTTTGCTAGTGGCAGGGGGAGCACACAAAATGGCTCCTGTGAACGTGTCCAACAAAGCCAATCCCTGGTGGCTCTGAACTGATGGACACGCTGCTGGCCAAGGCTGAGCCAATCACAGATGTTGGTTACACCTCTGTGAAAACACATTTAAGAAGAGACCAAGGTGGAGGGGCACGCACTTCTTTTGGCAGGAGGAGGAGGAGGTGGTGAGAATGTGTGAGGGGAAACGGCAGCAATGCAGACACCAAGGTCAGTGGAGAAGGTGGGGGAGGAGAAGCTCCAAACACCGGAGCCAAGAATCTTCTGCAGGCCATAGTGAAGACCACGGTGGAGCGGGATGTCCCCCTGCAGCCCATGGAGTCCACAGGGAATGTTAAAATACATGCGCAGCCTACACCGGAGCGGGTGAATGCCTGGAGGAAGACTGGATTCCAGTGGGAGTTTCAGTGGGTAAACAGGCTTTACAGACTGAATTAAGTGCCTGCGCTGATGCCTGAGAGAGACTGTGGTTCAACAAAGAGGAAAAAGCCTTGCTCCTGAAATGGGACGGCTGACTTGGAGGTCTGTAATCCGTGGACAAAAAACTCCACACTGCAGCAGTTTTTGGGGAAAAACTGTCTGCCTGTGGAGTGAGCTCACATGGCAGGGTTGGGTGGACTGCCACATGTTTTGGGACCCGCGGCTGAGCAGAAGAAAGAACTCCTCTCCCCTGAGCAGTGGAGAAACATTTCAGTGATGAACTGACCTATCCTTCCCCACCCCGCCTCCTCCCCCATGCCTTGTTCCCTTGTGCAGCTGCTGGGAGGGAGGGGGCTGAGTGGAGAAACAGTGTTTTTGAAAGTTTTATTCCATTTCTCATTTACTTCTCTGATTCTGTTACAATAAAAGTTTTGAACCTGTTTTTGCCCTGGTGTGTCTTTTTCTCCCAGTTTTCCTTATCTCAGCCCATGAGCCCTGGGTGTATTAATTTGTGAGTGCCTGGCACTTTGCCAGAGTCAAACCTCAACAATTACTTTCACTGTCTAATGCATGTCCATTAATGCTACTGAGAGTACATTAAGTAAATACTGTTCAGAAGACAGAAATAACGTTATAAGTGAATGTTTGTGGTGTTCATTCACCAGAAATGCTATATGCATTGTCTTTGTGGAGGGAGATGATGTTTCTGTAATTTTGCATGTGAGAACTGACTGATGCCCAGATAGTCTTTCATACATTAAAATCCCAACTTCAATCCGCCTCATCCGGATGTGCAAAAGCAACACTTCAGAAAATTAAAATGCAGGTCTCCAGAAAATGTACAGAAAGGAGGCACAGAATTAAAAGTAATAAATAAATAAATGAAAAGAAAAAACCCCAAAACAGCCAAAAACCCAAGCCCAAAACAACAAAAAGCATGAGTGGCAGAGCCAAGAATAAAAATCTACAAATAAAAATAAAAGTCTGCCCCACAAAAAAAGTCCCCAAAACAACATTCAACTGTTTACATTAAAAAATTAACCCTCCTCTTCCTACAGTCCTTACACACCTTCCAAGATTCCTCAACAAATGAGGCAGTAACTGCATATAATGAAACAGGCAGAAGTTATATGGCAACAAGTAGCACAGACTGAGTTTTACATTTGCAATAATTACATACCAGGACTGAAGAGGACGATTGCTTTCAAATATGCATATTCGTATCCATCTAGACAAAGCTTAACCATGCTGTTACAGAACTCTTGCAATTTGAAGACATGCTCCATTACTAGTCTTCCTCTGTCTGTTGGCAGCTTATCTAAGTCAAGACACACATAAATATAAAATACCAAGTTAACACACATACAAAAAATGTGGTCACACTGGAATGTTAAAAGTAAGTATTTAATGAGATTCAAACAATGGGAAATCTATGCCATGCGTAAATTCCTATTAGGTCTGAATAATCTTGACACCAACAATTTTGGAGTATAACACTCTTTTTTCCCCTGTTCCAATTTGGACTCTTCCTGCCACTAATGCTTCCAGTAATCAGGCATGGACTAGATCTTGAAAATATCAAGGAAGAAGAGACTACTTGTAAGTAAAGAATACACTGCTACTGCAGACCTGTGCTCTACATCTAAGGATCAGGTGCCACATGGTACAATAGTGTACAGCTTCATGGGTTATTTTAGCCAAAGACCATGCCACTGCTGGAAAAGGTGTACTATACACCTTCCCTGATTTGCACTGAGAGGAATGTGTTTGGTGCAGAGCTGTTGCCCTTGAGTCAGCAATAGCAAAGCAGCCTGAATATCCCATTCTCTCCATAATCCATCAAACTAGAGTCTCTAGACTCCACAAACTTGCTATCTCTTGGAGATACTGCAGCTGCAATTATTGCACAACTGGTTTCTGCAGTCAGCCTGAATTCCCAGTTTCAATGATTGAAATATGTATTTGTAATAAAGATAAAAACATGACTAATTACTACAATACCCTTGTGGATAAACATGCTTTAAATATTACAATGACCAAAGTTTCCAGATTCCATTTGTATCCGTCCTAGAGACAATCACACATTTGTTAGTATCTTTAGCTGATCCAGTAGATTTCATGATTTGATCAGTTTGTTTTAAACTATTGTTATTTATAAGAGGATCTTGTGGGTATTTTTAAATCATGAAAACCCCTCAGAAATAATTCTTTAATTACCTTTATCATAAGAGAAGATGAAAAATCTATAGTCTGGTGGGCAGTTTTTCTCCAGCTTAGCAATCTGCATTTGCATAGCATCAACAACAGTGAATTTTTACACCCCTAACAGCAAACAACTCAAGAATTTAGTTAAATCTGAAAATGCTTAGATTTTTATATGTGCATCTACCTTATGAATAATGTGTTACGACTACGAACAGATGAAGACTATACTATTATTGACTGGTTAGCTTTTAGTGCTGACAACACAATGAGTGTCCACAAGCACACAAAGCTTAGCTGAAAGACTCCCCTCCTGCTCAGAAACAGAATTAAAGAGGCCAACTGATCTGTCATTCATTTGAATGAAAAATAAGCCAAAGATGCAGGACACAGGATTAACAATGAACAAAGTGCACTTAGTGAAGATCTGTTGAGGATTTGCATGTAGACTAAAACTAATATACAGAAGTCAACAAGCCAAGTTATGTAAAGGAAGTGCATCACCAAGTTGGCATTCAGCTGCTTTGTGTCACAGCTATGAAGAGCAAGGACAGGTGGGTCATTCTTTACTTTGTATCCTTCATACAGTGGAATCATATTCACAGTACACTTGTGTTAATCTTAACGTTGACGCTGCCCAATATGTTCCTGATTTGGGCTGATGATATTAACACAACAGCAGAACATTATTAGACATCACAACACACAATAAAAACAACTCTAGTAAACGCTAATCTATATTAGGCAGTCATACATATATATAAAAATAACATGTAATTTTATTTCATTTGGAGGTAAACATTAGCATACCTGAATTTTGCAAAATTGCTAAAAAATTCCAGCTTGTGAACTGTAGTTGCTAGTACCATTTTATTCCAATACTAATATGAAATTCTTTAAATAGTACATTTACATTAACAGCTGAAGGATAAATAAAAAGCTTCTGTGCAGTTCAAAACTTCAAAAACATCAAGTAATTCCCCAAGTCTGGTGTGTGCACAATATACACCTTACCTTGTTGTAAACTGCCTTGAAGGTGATTAACAAATGCAGCTAAGATCGTTGCCACATTCATAACTTGTGAGCATTGTGCTAGACCAAGTGTAAAAAGTTCGTTCCAGCAGGCTTTTACTAATGATATGCTGTTATCCTGTCTATTAAAAAGCACAATAATTTAATAAAACCAGCCATTGCATTCACACCTTTTTTTAATTTGAAGAACACTTCAAAAAACATTAATCTAATTAAATTATTACAATCAATACCAAAATGAAGCTCTGCATCATTTCTCTTTGCATGCTGGAATTAAAATACCAGGTTAGAGTGACTTTTGTAGAACAATATATATATTTTTAAATGACCTAAAAGGAGACAGATTTCTATCACAAAAGCAAGCTGAAGTTACAGTAAATTCCAGCTGTCTCAGTGTACTCCATCATGTTAGTTTTCTTAGAATTTAGAACAACATTTATATTCATGGACAAAAAAGATTGCACTGTTCCTGTATTGTGGACACAGAACAGACTCAAAGGTCTTTTTTTTTTTTTTCACTTGAAAACGGACAGGTTGGTGTATTTTTTTAATTAAAGATACATATGAAATGGAACATGTATGATCAAGCTTCTGAGCTCCCTGACTGCTATTTTCTCCATCCCTTTCAAGTTTGAAATAAGGTTTGAAATACAGACTTCAAAGTATAAATACCAGTCATAAGGATTTCTTTGATGTAGTTTAAAAATAAATATATCAACTCTTATTCAGCCACTTCCGTATTAGTAACCTAACTTTCAGTAATGCCAAGCATCTCTAACTCACAGAGCTTAACAAGAGCTCAGAACCTTAGAAAGCAAATCCTACTAGAGAGGAGTCAAATTCAGGTACCACGTTTCACAGTTTTAGTCAGTGAATATAAATAATAAAAATTTAAAAGTACAATATCTCTCAAAGAAGAAAAGCATATTAAAGCAAGGATTTCAACTACAAAAATACAGCGGAATGAATTTTTGCAAGAATATTGATGTAATCTTCAAGAACATTTCTGATGATTTACTGCAATACTAAGATGCCACATGACAGGTTAACCAGATTTGTCCTTAACTGGATTACAGAGAGCTTACTGACAGCAGTATTTTTTTCACCATGATGTTCTTGTTATGGTAGACGTGATACTGTACATGCAGCTTCTGCATGTATTTGTTACATCTTCATTCATCTCCTTTAACATAATCAAAAGGGACTATGCTGAGCACCGCTGAAAATAGGGTGTACTGGCTACTCATGTGACACGTGTGTGTAAACATATCATCTAGAACATCTTTATGCCTGATCAAATTTAGACCAGAACCGGTTCTTAAGTTTGCTTAAGCAGCCCCAAAAAACTAAGAGGCTGTAACCAGCCTGATGAACGTTTCAGCAGGAAACTTTCTTGCGTACAAAGATGTCCGTGCAGGAAGATGAGCTGAGCAGTAACTGGCATCATTAACTACATCGTTAGGTCAAAGGCAACTGTCTTGCTGTGACTAGAGGAAAATACTGCCTGAGGAGGAAACAACCCAGGTACAGCTATCCATCTTCCTTCCAAAACCATTACTCGTCATGCTCCATGAATTTCTCTTCAGTTTAATGAAGACTCAGTGAAATGAGTCACCCTTCTACAAGTCAAAATTATAGGATATAACGTGCTTTAACTAAAAAGACTGCCTTAATTCCAAATAAATCTCCACTTGAAAATAGTTTGCCTTTTAAGCACTTGAAAGGAAAACTGTGAATTTATGTCATTTATATACTGTTGCCCATGATCTTGACTGGGTCTATAAATGCCATCACATCTGAATATTAACACTATTAAGGCAGGTTACTGCTCCATATTTTTTTAAGCAGCAAAATATATTGTGAAAAGAGCATGTGCAGATTTTTCTTGTTAAATCTTTCTGCGGAGATAGGTCTTCTGTACAACATTTTATTTTTAAGAAGCAATTCCCATTTGTTGTTAGAATACTAATTTGTACTCATGTGCAGTGTCTCTCTATAACAAAAAGCTTTTAAAAACATAGAATGACATAATGTACTATGTTTGCTATGCATTTTGAAATTCTGCAGGGCAAAAATTTCAACCAAAATAAAACATCATATTTACCTATTTTTTTACTCTTACTATTCTTAAACTTTACAGAATATTCCTTTCTCCTTCTCCAGAACACAGGCTTAATTACACACAATACAGGATCTTTTCCTTAAAAAGTGTAGAATCATTTAGCTTAAGCATCTGCATAAACACGAATGGTAATCACAGATCATCCTGCTTTTGATATCTTTCCTGGAACAGGCGACAATTCCTCATTTTTAAAAGGAATTCTCTTTGCTGCCACAGTCACAGGCTGTTTTGATATTGATTTAAAGAGAAACACTGCAGATGAGAAGAAATGAACATGATTTATTCTCCATTTGTGTCAGACCTGATACAGTATCTTTATTTGTTTGATGTTTCTTCATAAAATTACTTCTGAAAATAACACAAATCAGTTTTCCCCATGCAGTTTTGAGGGGGTTTTTTTATGATGATCAGCCATGGACTACAAAATTGAGCCTAAGAATTTTAAGTGATACACTGAATTCTGATGGAGAAGCAGGATGTTATACAAACTGTAAAAAGAATAGTAAGAATTATCTTTTGGCTATAGGAACCTTTCATTTTTGGCAAATCTAAAATTAGAGAGTTTCATTCTGAACATTTGCTGAATCTAGCTAACCATTTTCTTCAAGTAGGTTAATAAGGGCAAAATTATTACTAGTAATTCACCTTGTAGGGATAAAAATATTTGGGGATTTAGACAGGAGCTTCTTTTTGGTGATTGCCTGATAAGCATCAGGATGTAGTATAGGGCTATAGCTATTAAAAAGCTGATAGGAATTCCTACTTTATCAAAATATATTTAAGAAGTAGCAGTGTGCGAGCATTCGATTGTTTTAAACCTACTCCTTTTTCCTTCAAAACCCAACCAAAGTCCCAAATTGGACTCAAATTTGGAATAGTTTTGATTCAGAAAATTTACCTTACTGATTAAGATTTATAACAGTTTTAATTAGTAGTTTTATATTTTAAAAAGTCCCCGAAGAAGACAGGAAAAAACCACAAATTCAAAAGCACATATTTACAGTGTAAGTGAAGAGAGTAACTGAACACTTACCCTAAAGCTTGGAAAGATGGAATGGAACGTGCCCAGTGCATGGACAAGAAAAGCAACCTGGAGGCAGACTCACAGATATAGTGAACGTTAAGATAATCAGGCATAGGAGAAGGCATGGTGAGCTGCAAAACAATAGAGAAAAAAAAGAAAAATAAAAGTGCAAGACAGTTATTTTACTGTCTTAATAATATGTTTAGGAAAAAATCAGCCTTTTGAGTTTCTTGTAAGTGAAAAAATACAATTGTTTTTTAAATAAACATGGTATAATCCTAACACAAAACTGAATGATTGCCTTTTTCATTATTAGCCACACCGTTATACGCTGTATGTTATATAACTACAAAGCCACAAAAAAGACTGAAAGTTTGATTCATAAATAAAGATTCATGTCTGGGTCAAGTGGAGATGGAAAATCTCAAAACCCAACTCCTGAGACTTTCTCAAAGAGTAAGAGAGAAGAATCATGGTAACTGGAATGAAGTTGCTTAATTAGAGGAGTTACAACTCCTGGAGAGAATGTGTGTGTGTGTGTGTGAATTCTCTTTCACAAAATATGTGGTTTTTTACTATTAATTAATATTTTACAAATAAATATATGAGCAATCTTTTGGTGTTTGAGTAAAATACCTAATGCACAGCTGCTCCCAAGTCCAGAAAAATTAGCAGTATGCATCAGAAAGGATCCTTCTCAATGAGGATTTGAGAAAAGAGATTTGACCCAAACCAACTTGTAGTTCTATCTTCAGAAATTAATAATTTTTAATATAATGATCTGGCTATTATTATTAAAAAAACCCCAACTTGCATTAGAGATGTTTATTTGAGTGATCAAAACAGATGCTGATAAGAGGGGTAAAGTTTAACCAAATGCCTGTTACTGAGTATGCTTTCAGATGAGCAAGCTTTTTTTGACCTGTCCATGAAAAATAAGATGATGAAAAAAATGGAGAGAAGGAATTTCTGCAGGCTTGTAAAATGAGAAATGAATCCAGCAAATGCATAGCTAACTAACAAAGAAACTGCATTTAAGTCAATTAATACCATACTAAAACCAGGGTATCTACATAAAGAAGAAACTGACACATAGAGTTAGAAATCTCAAAATCCAGTTGTGGATTGCATCAGATCCACCCATTAACAAGTGAGAATGTGGATGCTGACTCTGCTTCACGTAATGAAATGCTGACTTTGCTTTAGGCAAATGCTTTGGCTATGTACATCCTTTTGCACAGATTACTCAGTACTTTTAATGTAAGAAACTGTAAAATAAGTGCAGCTAAACCACTGCAGAATGCTTTACTTTTTCCCAAACAAAGAGTTAACCAGTGAGCAAAAGCAGTTCATTCATCAGAAATAAATGCTAATAGCTGAACAAATACTCCTCCAAGAAGTTCAAAATAAAATTTAATCAGATCATTATTGTACATTACTATGTCAAAATAGTTACAAACAGTCAACAGTAAGAAAGTTTTCATACCCTGAATGCTACATGAGCATCACTGAGTAGCGGCCCCTCTATTTCAACAATGTTCATGCTTGTTTCTCCACCAAGCAGCTGTGCACTGGTGTCAATACTTTCAGAGTTCTGGCATGCTGCGCTCTCTCCTGGATTTAATGCTTTTGCAAGAGTATCAAATGCCCTGTAAGATCACAAGCAAACAAAAAGAAATAAAATTTCATTTTAGAGACCGTTTCAGTTTAAGGGGAACCTGCACAAGTCTGAAACCTGTACGGAGACGTCTGTTTCAAAGAGTGAGATCTGGAAAATAAAAGTCAGTAGCATGCTTTTCCTGACATTCCACCAAACTCTGAAACAAAAATTAGTGGCAGATCCTGTTTATACTAGTTGCCAACAAATTCACAGTTTTGACATATTGGTTGTGCTGCTGAATCACAGTTTGCTTTTCAAGATCTCTTTAGTGATGTTTACTGAGAGTGCTGGCATGAGCGTTTTAAGGACATGATCATCAGATTACTGTTACAGTCAGTTCATGTATAAATTTTACAGGCTTTTAATGCTGTGAAGCACGGAGTAAGATTTTTTTGGTTAGGTAATGAATTGTAGTTAGGTTTTTCAACTAAATTTGAAAAGACTGCTTCAAAATATGTAAGAAAAAAACATTCCCATGCTTTCAATACAATCCTTAGTACCCTCTGCTGTGTAGCAGACTCCTGCCTTTCACAAGCACAAAATGCTAGACAGATACACAGACTTGATCACTGCCTACAGACAGATGAGATATCCTGAGAACAGCATCATTTCTATGCAGTGTTGCATGAAAAACTTATGCACTGAGGTCTGAAAACTTTACGAAAGCTGATTATCACCTTCTATGTAGAGCTCATTCTCAACTTACAGACATGTTTATTTCCAGAGTCTAAAATCACTGATTTAATGCCAAAGTCTGGGGTAGAAATTTGCCACCTACTCTACCCCCACACTCTCCAGATATCTGAATTCACTAACATGCTAAAAAAATTGAAGTGTTTGACATAACTACTCACAAGAAAATGAAACATCACAATGAAAGAGCTGCTGACACTGCCTCAAGGCTTGAGATGGTGAATGAACTACTTTTTCGCCCTCACTAGCCTGTGTACCGTGCTGTGTACACGTGAGGGTGACTGGGGCATACACGAGTGGACTATACAGATATACCCAGGCCATCTTCTGTCTCTGGTATATGCAAAATTGGCACAAAGGGAATGCATTCATGGCTCAGCTCTAGAAACTATCCTATGGACTCCTACTAGAAAATCTGAATTTCAGGTCTTCCACAGTTCACTCTTTGCAGTCTTAGGTAGAACAGACAAACACAGCAGCTCAGTGACAGCTGCTTTTTAGGAAACAACAGATCTCTGCAGGGCTCATCATATGGTAGGGTCAGACATTTAAGAGAGGAACAAGACTTCCCCTTTCCCCAAAAGGTAAATGTTGTATGCATCTGTCACTGCCCCTTGTTTATTTTAGGACAGGCTGAAGAGTCTTTTTTAAATAGTGTGGGCACGTACACTCGTTAACCATGTCTGCCCATGATACTTCCTTCCCAACTCATTATTCAATGTTGCTTTCAGAGAAATCTCCCTCCTATCTCACAAACTGGCAGCAGTAAGACAAGCAGAAGTCAGTAGCAGCTTTGCTTCCCCATGGCTTAGCAACGTGAGTCCTTTCTCTACATGAAGCCCCACTTTGAGCAATGACTGTAAGGTAAAACACCAAGGAAAAGAGAATCTAGAACAAAGCTTGCCTGGGAGCTATGAAAATCCAGCCCACAAAGTGAGAAAACAAGGCATAATCAACATTAAAATACATGGTATTGACAGCCTTTGCTACAAACAATTTCGGTTCTCTTTTTATCAGGCTCAGTCACTAACACATGTATAGGACTGCAGATAAACTGTAAAGAAAGAACATCATGAAGCATTAGAGAACAAGGCATGTAAAATTACAATATAAAAGCAGTGGGGTGCTTGCAGCAAAAGTTGTACTCTATGTCAGCAGAAGTGAAATCGTAACTACTGTAGCTGCAAGCAATGAATATAATAAAATACATGAAAAGCATGGATAGGTAAGATGTGCTCTCTCAAGTCTCTTAGACTCTTTTTCTTCAATAAACATCTGCGTCTGTTACATCATGCTGGCACAGGGCCTGACAAGGAAATTAATGATTTAGAGAAAAATTTTAGTCTCTCCTTGAGTAAAAGCTTGCCTTTCACAGCACTAACGTGAACCTCCCCACTGTAAAACTATTAGGTAACCTACTTGACAAGAGTATGCAAAATCAGAGCTCTTTCAAGCTCTCTGGCTGAGAGAACCTGATGTATTTTCATAGACAGACTTTTAAAACCGAACAGAATCTCTGAAGATGGCAGAAGTAAGCATCTGAAAGTGCCAGCAAATGAAAGATTATTACATGTCTGTGAACAGCCATAGTATTGAATGATGTCTATCAGCACATACAATAATACTGCTTACACGGCATATTCTTATATTCTTTACCTAGGAGGACACAGCAAAGGCCCTAATCAGCATCTATCAAAAGTCAGATTGACATTCTAAGCGGTGTATAAAGAAGGAGCAGAAAAAATGTAATCTGCTTGCAATAATACAAAGCAGAAGAGACCACAGGGGAAATCCAGTATTTCAGCTACTACATGCCCACCTTTTTCCCTTAATGGCTTTACTCCACACACACTTTCAAAACAGCATGTAAAATGCACATATAGTGTGCAAAAGAGTATTGCTGGGACAGCAGTCAGAAGCTTGCATGAGATGACAACCAAGTACATGACTGTGATTGATGGAATAACTGAGTACATAATACACAGAACATCTTACACATATGCTCACCACATGCTCACTTAAAACCATTGCAAGACACAAGTTTGTAAGATATTCAGTGAATGTATTCCTATTGATAGTGAGAATTCTTTAACTTCTGTGTAGAAGCAAAATGCTTTTCAAGCTTTTAAGGTGATTAATAATTACAGGCATTTGACTATCACACAGTTGAGATCTCTTAAGAACAGGTTTTCCAGGATGATGCAAAGTACTAGGACTGTATTACAAGACCTAACATACCTTAGTATGGCCAACCAAAAGGTAAGAAAATCAACAGTAACATTTATACTGAAATTAATTTCAAATACAAATAACTAAAAGGATTTATTTCTATAGAACTTCCTATTGATTCCACTTGGAAGACTCTTACAAGATTTATCTTCTACATGAGCTTCTGCTGATATTACTATTTTAAAGCAAATAAATTTCCTACAATGTGATGATTTAATTAATGGTCTGAATTGACAGAGACCTTCTTGAAAAGGATAGTAGTTTCAAATGTAACATGCCTTACCTTGTAACATCACTACTCGCTTGTTCTTCTTGCTTGGGTTCAGATAATGATGCATCTCCATTACTTAAACTCTCAATCATGGATAGCTCTGTACTGCTTTGTGACATGTCTTTGCATTTACTGAGATTTGCTAATGAAGTCACCACATTTGCCAGTGTACTTAAATCTCCTTGACATGCTTCTACCTAAGGGAAAAGAACAGCTTTTAATTCTCAGTTAATTGGCAGCAGTTAACCTGAAAGAGTCTTTCACATACATGAAGAATCGAGCATGTGCAAAGATACACCTGTAAGAAAACTGTTTTCAGTACCCAAGTAATCACAATACAGCAATCAGACACTGCATTGCATCTAAAATACGAAATATTTTGACATTTACTTGTAAAAGTAATAGCTATCTTTTTCTTTCAGAAAGAATACTACCAATGGTAAGCAAGTACAGAAAAAAGATTTAGTCTCTCTACGCATTAGTCAGTCACCAGGAATATAAGACGGCACTAGATTATATTTTTAGCATCTTCCTTCCCTATGTAAATGAGTCAGTAGTAACACGGTAGGAGAATGTCTGAGAAGAAGGAATGCAGAAAAAGTCACCTTTATAAGCAAGCAGAAAAAGAATTCTGCTGTAGCGTTTTTGGTGTTTATGTTTTTGTTTAACTGCAAGGGAACAAAGTGATTCAGTACTGGCTAGCAACTCACAGAGGCAGTAAGATGTGTCCCACCCTGTCCCACCAAAAAAAAAAGAGTAATTATTGTAGACAAGTATGCTGCTGCCAACACCAGCATGCAACACGTCACTTAGCTTGTGCTGTCATACTCCACAGAGTCAGAAAAGTGAAACGGAATAAACAATTTCAGATGGGCCCTATGCAGCAACAGCAAGCAAGGCAAAAGGCATGGAAGCAGTAGGAGGTAATTTAGTATCAGCTAGAAAAACACCAAAGCTTCCTACAGTGCATACGTAAGGAAGCTACCCCATGGCCTTACTGGATCAGTAAGTGCAACAAAATGGAAACAAAGGAAAACCAGCTCAGAAATAAGATGGTTAATGAGATAACTCTTATAAGCTTTGCAAATAAAGTAGTGATTCAGCAGAAAAAAATCCAACCGTATTTACGAAATACACTGTGATAATGCCATGAGAAGTTTTGTGAACACCTCCCTTTATTCATACAAAAGAAAGGCCAAATGTCAGGATTATCCCAACCCAAAAATTTAAATAATACAGCCCTTAAAGCTCTCTGAAAATGTGAAGGAAGTACATTTCCTTGGTGGTGTTTTTAGCATTTTTACATTGTGAGGCTAAAAGGATTCTTGTAAAGAGAACACATTTGTAACAATGTGAATGTTGTAAAGGAGTGTTTTAAAAATCAATTTAACCAAACAGAACACCCTTCTCTCCTTACATACAGAATTACAGCAATTAGTTCTATTTATTATATCAGCCATATCATCACATACCTTATCTGGAGTCATCAGCACAGTAGGCTCATTTTTTATTGCAGATGGATGAATGTTAACAAACATCCCTGATTCCAGCAGACCTGTTGATCTGACAGAAAACAGCACAAGTTTCTATTTTGATTAATTTTAAAATCGAATTTTCCTTTTTCAGAAGACAGAGATAGCCAATTCTGAGTACAATTTGCATACCTTGCTGTTTCATTGTCTGTTACAAAAGTGGGGGTTGCAGCTAATGGACTACGAAGATCTTTCCGAATGTAGATCTTTTCTGTAGAAGCTGCACAGTTAGAAGATTTTTCTCTTGACACTTCAATAGGTTTCCTCTCGCACTGTACAGCTACAGAAATAATACCCAACTATTAAATCACACCCCGAATTACAGAGTAAGAAATACATTTTTTCTTTATTTAATATTCTATTTTAATAACAATTCTGAAAATAACTGAAAAGATATAAAATACATTGCATAACAAATAAGCTAACAAGCTGGATAAAAAACAGCACACTGATTTGATGACTTCTAAGTGAAATGATGTAGTAGCCTGAGACCAAACATATATAACATTTTCAAGTTAAAATTAAGGGAGACATCCCCTAATTTTTAATCTAAATCGAAATGGAAGCTTAAAGCTTCTCATTCTCTGTTTCACTATCCCACACTCTCACTTCCTTTGTAAAGGACTCATGGTACCTTTTTCCATGGATTGTGGATCTGTGTTGAACCCATGTAACTTTCTGCACTTAAACAAGCTTCTCAAGTGAGGACCTTAGACCATACAGAGAGTGAGGTACATTCACAAAGTTCAGTTCAGACCCTTTAAGATCGATCTGGGTGACACCCTGACCCACAGTCACTGACTTCAGAGAAGTCGAATTTCATTTGAATGGCTCAGTGAAACAAGGTGGAATGAATCTGGGCTTTAGCCTACAGGTACATCACCTTGCTATAAACATTCAGACGAAACTTACAGTATTATCCCCCAATGGGGAAAATATGGAAATGTGAAAAATGTGTAACTAAAGAGAAAAAATTAAAAACTTTTCAATAGAAAAGGCCCTTCCTTAAGGGACAAATAACCCCCACTGAGGGACCTACAGTCCAAGACAGTGATGAGTTTTTCCTCTCCCCAGCCCACTGAGGAATGAGACTTAATGCCAAACAATCCTCTCCCCACTCAGCATTGCCCCACAACCCGAAGATTATTTTCCTGCCTTCTGATCCCTAACGCCAGCGATTTTGTTCTGCTTGAAAAGTCTTCTGTGGAGGGGCCTTTTCTTACTTACTGCCGGCTGAACTAGAGGGTAAAGATCCACTTTCACTGCCCCAGCTTTTCCTCCCTTTCTGAATTAATTTCCTCTGTGTTACTGATTTCTGCTGACAGAAGCAGGGCTGTAAGGAGGAAAATGTCCACAGAGGTTCAAGAGGGTCAGCAAAATAAGAGCGAGATGACAGAGAGCAGAGAACAAGACCAATACTGTTCATACAGCAGCAGCATCGCAGTATTAGGTCTGAAGAATTTGTATTGTGTGATTTTCTGTGTATTCTGCCGTGATATTGCAATATCACTACATCTAATGTATGGAAAGCTAAAAAGGAACTTGGAATCCGCAGGAATCTGTTAAGAACCGAACTTTAGATCACTATGGGTCTCTGCCTTGTGAATAACTGTCCCTGCAGAGCTTTGCCAAAAGGGAACAGCGATTACCAGTAATCTCTGTTGTGGAAAAAGTGAAAAGACAAAAAATTCAGTAGCTTCATTTATACATTGAAAAGTTGAACTGCATAAAAAAAAGGAAGACATGTTTGATATTTTGCCATGCAGCAGTAACAATTCATTCACTTTCATCACGTGGAATGTGCTTATTAAGTTTGTAAAGCAATTATGTATGCTTGAAAACATTTCTCATTTCTGATACCCCAAACTTGTACAATTCTTTAAACAAAAAGGATGCAATGATTTAAAACATATGTAATCAAGGTAACAGTTTGTATTTATACAAAGTATACCTCTTGTAGCACAAAGTAGCTGTCAGGTTAAGTAATTTTCACTTATTCAGACTTACAATCTTGTTTCATCCCAAAGGCAATGCATCTCTGCAGCCTACAATACTGACAGCGATTCCGGTGGTGTTTGTTAATGACACAGTCTTTTGTTCCTCGACAGGAATAAACTAAATTCTTCCGTATACTCCTTTTAAAGAATCCTTTGCATCCCTCACAAGTTACTGCTCCATAGTGACGCCCTAGTTACAAAGTAACAGAAAACATGACATTAATTTTACGGTGTAATATTATTTTTTTTAGACTTTGCATTTATTAAAAACAAATATTAACTATTTTACCCAGAACACTCTTTTTGCCTATGGGTTGCAGATCCTAAAATATACTGGGGCTATAGAACAACATAAAAAAGCAAGTGAACCATTTTGCCAGTTCAAAGCACTTAAAAGAGGATTTACAAACAGGCAAGTTGCTTATTAAATTCTTTCCTTATCTGTTGGCAGTAGTGTTAAAAAAGCTAAGAAAACAGCTTAGCAACAACACAACAAAAAAATATTTTAATTTATATATTTCTCTAGCAATTTTTCCTACAGACAAGCCCTGTCATTGCTCATTACAAGTTCAGCTACTGAAATTGTATGCATTAAATCTAATGGAACTATGGAAAGTGCAAACATGGCATTTGACAGCAGTAGGCAATCATTTCAAAGCTTTACTTTCACCTTTCATTTTCTTAACGGGGTAATGGCACATCCGCAGTTCTTGCAGTAAAATGTCAATGAAAGCATAATCTAGAATAGCTACAACTTTTTTTTTTTTTGAAGACCAGTTCTGTGAGTTTTCTGTGGAATATAAAAATTTCTAAAACATACTACAGAAAGTTTTAAAATTCTTTTTGACGTTGCATAAAATATAAACATTACTAAAAAGTATTAATGAAGGCATGCTTGGCAGTTACAACAGTTTTAATTTATGAATCCTTGAAATACCTACTGCACATTACAGAAATAAATCTCAAGACCTAATTTAGGAGAAAATGTATTTGTAGACTCTTTCTGGAATTTCTAGAAATTCCGATAGGCTTTCTAGATTCCTTTATCACAACCTTTTAGCACTACTAAAATGTGAAATTTCAAAAGCATCAACTATATTAAAAGAATAATGCGTGAAACATTTTAGTGGCAGCTGGATTGTGAATATTCATTCTGCAAAGTACCAGAACTGGTTTTTCACCTACTCTTTGATGTGGATTCTTGGATTTCAGCTTGGAAGTGTCTGCAAAACAGTTTTCATGACATTGCTTGTCACATAGGAGGCTCCCCAAAACCTGCAGCTGCTCAGAGAAACATGGCACTCTCCCCATACTCCTTACCACTGCTCAATATTCCAAGGCCACCATAGGAGGAACACCTCCAGGGATCTCCAGCCCCTCAAGGGAGACTCCAGCCCTTCACTAGGGGAGTGAGTCAGAGAAGTTTTAACAAGTAGAACACACCAACCAGATCTTTGCCTAAAATTTGGCAGAAATTTGAGATGGGTGAAGTCTCACATGTATTTAGAGCTCTAGCAACTGTATTTATGTTAAACTTTGCCAATTTTTTGGAAGCAAATTTTAATTCATTTTATTTTCTATGAAGTTTGCTTTCCTGCTGCAAGTTCCTCACAAGACGAAAGGGAGGGGCAGGCACTGACCTCTTCAGTCGGGTGAGAGGACCTGAGGGAATGGCCTGAAGTTGGTCAGAGGGATTTTAGTTTAGATGTTAGGGGAAAGGTTCTTTACCCAGAGGGTGATTGGACACTGGAACAGGCTCCCCAGGGAAGTGCCACAGCACCAGCCTGGCAGAGCTCAAGAAGCATTTGGACAATGCTCTCAGACACAGGGTGTTACTCCTGGAGATAGTCCTGTGCAGGACAAGGAGCTGGACTTAGGTGATCCTTACGGATCCCTCCCAACTCAGGATATTCTACAATTCTATGTAAAACAACAATAAATCCTATCCATGGGTACTAGAGTACCATTTAATGTACTTCTCCACTGCATGTATAGAGATTTATATATGTATATGCATGCAAACTACTACATCGCTTCAGAAGAATTTTAAACCGCTTTTATAAAATTGCATCACCTTAAAAAAAAGATAAAAAATAAATAAATACCTGATGCTTTGTCTCCACATACAACACACAGATCAAACACTTTATTTAGGCTCTGTTCATTGGGGGAGTTGTCTGTTAAAATCTGAAAAAAAAGTGTGAAAGAATTTAATTTATCTTACCATCTAGAAATAGTAAAATATATCTCATGCCTGTAGTTTTTGTCTACTATAGCAGACTAAATCTACAAAGCATCATGTTTTCTTGGTTTCATCTAATAGTCTTTAGAGACACAAAGTAGCTACCTGCCATGCCACTGTGATCCCTTTCAGGAGGGAATAAGAGTTCTATTTGTAATGCTTCTGAGAAGAATTAAAGATTTCATTTCTCTAAATACTACTTCTGCCAAATGGACTGACATTTTGAAAAACTTTTAGCATCTGCATACTCTTACCTTTTGTTCAATTTTCTGTTTATATACTAATGACTCATCCACAGTTCAAAAGAGATTGAAGGATTAAACAGATGGGAAAAAAAAATCCCTTGTAAAGGCTACTAGACCTACACTGAGGTTTATTAACTCCTTTTATTTTTAATACACATAAATATGGACCAACACCAAATGTACTCTGAACACTATCATCAATTATCGATCGGTACACAGCTTGGCTTTCAGTAACAGTTTGACATTATTAAGGTATTCTTGTCTTGTCTCATTCTTTTCACTCTGGCACCTGTAAAGCTTTGCTAAGCACATAATTTTAGAATCCCAGTACTACAGGGTAGGCACTAGAACCTTCCATTCAATCTTTGAAAACTATCCCACTGCAACATAAATAGAAGACAGCAAAATTCCATTTAAAAAAGGAACACACAATTCGCAAGGAGCAAGCAAACATCATCTTGACATAGAGAAGAAAAAAAAATTCTTCTCATTAAAAAGAGAATATCGTTTAGAAGATTGAAGAGTTTTTAACTTCTACTGTGTCTTAAAGGGAAGCCAGAGTCCTCATTCTTGCTTCATATATTCAGAACAGGACTTCTGATAAAAAGGGAAATAACCGAAACAGAATGTACTCTGTCTTCTATAAAGAAAAGTAGGAAACCGTACTTTTTAGAGTTTGGAATATAATACAGATGATCTATGTGGGAAAGTTTAACAAGTGTACTTCTTTCTAGCTAGCCTTGTTAACAATACTGTCTCCGAGATTTCTCTTTTAAATTTTCTTTTAAAAAACACCAACTTTTTAATAAAAATAATATTGACGAGTTAAGAGAATATTAACCTTTTGATCCTTCAAAATTTCCAGGATTAACATTATGTATTTTCATGATATTATATAAAATATATATAAACAAATTCTAAGTCCTTCCATAAATTAAAGCTGCACTGAAATGGGAAGTTTCTACATAAGGAAGGACTACAGAATTGGCCCATGAGCAGATAAAAATCCCAGACTCAGAGAACTCATTAACTGACCTTGAACATAAAGAATAAAAATTGTTTATTAATATGAAGAAGAGCCACTGAAAATAATATAGATGATGGGAGAAAGGGTCTTGCCAAATGAGCCAATGTAAAGACAAAATGCAGTAACAGAGACATTTTTGGCAGAACGAACAAATGGGCATTTCAAGTGAAGGCTACAGAAGAAGAAAATAGGTGAAATTGCAGACAGAAAGATCATTTGACAGAGAATAAAAGATCCCAAAGAGGATGCAGGTGAAGAACAAATGAATAGTACTCTGTAGTTCATGAACTTTTACATGGAGAAAGGAAATCTCTATCCATACGAATCAGTGGAGAACAGAACAATTTAACTAGAGTGACAGAATAAGCTGTTGCCTGTCAAACTGACCGATTTTGCCCAAATGATACAATCAGAACTACAGCTTTCAATTTTTTGTACAGATTTCCTCTTTTCCTGAATTTTGTCTTTGAAACCAGTCTGGCACACTTCTCATCTCTTAAGTTGTCTTTGGAAATAATGTTTATGTGGATTACTCATCTCCCACTGGTTTATATTTTTGTTGAGGCTTACCTAAAATACAAAGTGTATGATAACACTAAGCACGCTTCAATCCCTCTCAACAGAAATTACTTTTGCTACTGGTCCCCTATTCACAGTAATCAAATTCTTTGGAGCAAGGATCTAGGATGTCCCTTTGCAAAGAACTGTGAGTTTCAAAACCAGAAGTATTATATAATACAGAGATTCTTTCAAGCTTACACAACATGTGGGTAATGAATCGGAGGGGACTGGCTCACAGAAGAGCACAAACTAAACAGTTGAAGGTCTGCAGCTCATCAGAGATTACTTGAAAGAAGATATTGTAGTGATTTATAAATGCCCACACAAATCCTTAATAGTATCTTGTAGTGCAAGAGACACCTAATTAAATACTTCTCTCAGATGATCAAATCACCTAAAGTATTCTTTGCACACCATACAATACTACAGGATATCATACACACTAGAGCTTATACAGTCTATATAAATAACAAAAAAAGGTTGTTTAACTTTAATAGCAGCTATCAGACATGACAGTCTTACAGCAGCCTCCAAATCAGGAATTGCTCTGTAGCATCGGCTAAAGGAAGTAAAAGGATATGCTCAGAAAGATCATTATTTACTTGGCCAGCTTTTAATATTTTTCCTTAAGCAGCTGTTTATGGTCATAATGTTTAAGTGTTTGATACAGCACTAAATGGATCTGAACGTTGTCTGGCCTACCAGTGATGTATTTTAACAGCAGCATAAATGTGTGTAGGTGAAATATATGCAGTAACTATACTTTACCTGGAGTGCAGTAACCTCCTACTTCATACTGAAGGAGGTCACATCTCCCAAGTCTTCGGGCATGTTTTTGACATTCTTCACATCAGTGCCATCCCATCCTTGCCAGGCTGAGGATGTGGGACAGAAAGCTTGGAAGTTGGAGGGTGGCAACTAAGGAAGTGGCACATATAATGTGCATGGGAGAAAGGTGCGCTGGGGACCAGTTTAGGGAATTACAACCCTGGCTAGTTACAGTATCACATTAACAAACCCAAAATCATTAGTGTTATTTTCTCATCCCCATCGAGTAATACATTTCCCTATGACGTGCTCTACTATGTAGTCTGAGCAACTACTGTGGGCTATAACTCCCACAGGTGAATAGCAGTTGCAACAGCGTACAAAAAAGAAAACGAGAAGAAGGAAATGTTAGGTGATAAGGACAATGGAGAAAAGAGTATGTTTTTCAACAATACATGAAAACAGAT
The DNA here is from genome assembly GCA_013397935.1 of Dasyornis broadbenti. Classification (NCBI taxonomy): domain Eukaryota; kingdom Metazoa; phylum Chordata; class Aves; order Passeriformes; family Dasyornithidae; genus Dasyornis; species Dasyornis broadbenti. Next base: position 156,668 of record VZRN01002121.1, read on the forward strand.
GGAGAGTCAATGAGCAGAAATAAAGGACTGTCAGCACAGCAGGGTCTGGAAGTGACAATAAAAATAACTGTATTCTTTCTAATGTCATGAGCCAGCATATAAATTTTAAAAGCAATAAATTTACTAAAAAAAGCTTTTTCATAATTTCTAAGTATTCACAATGAGTCGTAGTGCAAGGAAAATTATACCTTAAAAAAAAAAATCAAAAAGGAGAACCCAGACAGACTTATTTGGAAATAAAACATCTTTTCTTATCCCATTTGAATGAAAATTATGAAATAAAGTGGATTATCTACCTGGATGTGTTGTGCAGATATATCAGGGGATGCAAAAAACAGTTGGTTGACACCTGCAGCATCTGGAGTTGCTAGGATAACTTTTCCTGGAGTGGAATCTTGTCTGGCAAGGATCACCTTGCTTGGGGTAGAGCCATCATGATTTGTTAAGATGAACTGCTTGCCTGCTGAGCTCTGATCAAGTGCTGTAACAATCTGAATCTTCTGGCCCGTCTGCTGATCTGTGACAATCTAATAATACATTTATCTCAAATTGTTATGGTAATTTAAGTTAACTTTTGGACCCAATCCGGGCACTTGAAGAAAATGGGAATTTTGCCTTTCACATTTGAGAAGCAGGATCATCTTCCCCTCCGTCACACAAGAGCGAATTAAACTCAAGCGAAAACTTGGATTTTCACTGTATTTGAAACACATTTCGATCAAGGGTGTCTGAAGTCAAAACCTGAGTTCTCAATTTTTACAACTGGCACGTGCTTTTACAACACTACTCAAACTCTTGACATCCAGAACTCAAAATCTTGAATTCACTGCTTACTACATGAAGTGCTCGCAGCACCTCCAAGGTTTGGTTACTTAACAAAAAACCTCTTAAAACCACAAATGCAGATGTCCAAGTGAAAAAAGTAAGCATCAAACAGCAGGAAAAGCAATTACATTGTTGCACCTGTAATATACATTTTAGACTTCGTTTAGTGGGGACCTTTTTTAACATATTCTACATTCTTTTTTTACATTTCTAAATAAAATACATAAAACAGACTCTCTTTCCCTGCCTTCTTTTCTTTTCTTTTTTTACGGAAAAACTGATTTTTGTTTTATAATCAAGAACAGATCTACAGGCTGTTTTTTTTCATTTTATCCTTATTTTCAAGCACAAATACAGCAGAATTTTATTAAATAATCCTCCATTTTCTGTCAACTCTGTCAAGAGATTATAATCCTCAGAGAAAATAATCCAGATTCTATATATATTGCATTATAAATCTCACTTTCAGTCACTTCATTTCTCCATCAAAATGCCCATATGGAAAACCGCCTGGTTTATTCTGGAGACTAAGGAGAATTATCTTACAAAGACTGTTTCCTGCAAACTATTTTGAATTCCAGAACAGTAAAATAGCTCATATTAACTTGTTTTTTAAACTACAGCCAAACGTTTATATTTATCTACACATCCCCAACATTCATATTATGGATATGAATTTTATTTTTATTATGGATGACATTTATTTCTTTGTCTAACACTTCCCCTAACTAGTTCTATAGTAATTGGGGTGTCAATATATATTGGGGTGTTAATTATATTTCCTAGGTAGAGAACCATGGCACAGAGAAACTGAACAAGGCATGATTTCACATGAGTTTTCTATCAACTTTGTTACTGCACCTTCATAACAGGCTTATTACTTTCTCTAAATGCTCAACGCCCGTGTATAGTTTGCACTTAAAAAAGATAAGCAGTGATGAGTATCCCATTTCAGCAGTTATAAAGCAATACTGCCATTTTCGAATATTCAGAAATCATGAGTTTCAAAATACTCAAAACGAATCAGTTTACTTCAGGAGGCCTTGTGCTCTTAACATTTTAATGGATCAAATTTCAACTTTCTTTCTCTGCAAAATATGATTAAAAGCTTATCGAAGAGAAAAGTGCAGGTAAAATGATAAAATTCTCAGTGCTAAAGAACAAAAATTATCATGCGATTTGGGGTGTAGGGTGAGACGAAAATACAAAAACATGACAATAATTATCAACATGATTAATTTTCTGTTCAGTTTTTCATATATCCACATGGCTGGGACCCCAAATGGCTACAGCAGTCCCTTATTTCTCCTTTTAATTCCTTTATGTTAGCTCTATCGTCTTTAAAAGGCAAACTTCCTTGCCCTTTTCATTTCCTTCTTTTCTTAATTTCCTTTTCCTTGTTCCATTTTCCTTAATTTACAAACTTTATTTCTCCTGTGTAATTTTTGGCTATTTTCAAAGTAGCTGATATTCCATTCCCCTTCTTTCCGAACACATCTATTTTATTTGGATTGGGAGAAATCCAGTGTATGTTACCCTCAACAATGTGCATACATGTCTAAAAGCCAAATGGAACACTGTGCTGGTTTTTTAATAATTTCCAGACTTGCTCTTTGAAAGACACTCTTATCTAAAATCTGTCTCCCTATCAAATCTTAAAAGCACAACCGTGTGTATCTCAAAAAAGGTATACACTTGATCTAGTTAGGTTTATACAAAGTGTACTCAAAAACCAGCATGTCCCAACAGTGAAGACACAAACTTGAACTACAGCTGAAATTATTTTTGGGCTATATATACTAAGTTATTTTTTTTCCTATTGTAGTCTGTGTAATTAAAAAAAATATATGTACTTGTAGATAAATATGGCAGGACAATAGGCAGAAGAACCACTGCTACTTCACAGAGTTCACTTCACCTGCTGTTTAACAAACAAAGTCCCAACTCTGCAATTCTAGAAGATGCCCAGGTAGTTTTCACTACATGATATAACAGCTATAGTGTTATGTTAATATCCATACAAAGCTATTCAACCTGCACAAGTGATTTCTGCAGCTCACAAGCGTTTGACAACTGACAGAGGCATAAGAGAAAGCAGTTTAAACAATTAGGCATGTTCTGTTTGCAGCTGACCTCTTACAGCCGTACGCCTGCAAAAACTCCACCTAAATCGCAATGGGAACACTGCAAAGTGGAGCAGTTCACCATAGTACAACAACTTGCAATACCTAAATGTCCAGATAAGAGAAAAAACATAATCAGAGGGAAGAAGAAAAACACTTATCTTCTGCAGAGAATCCATCAGGACTCAGTGTAACATATTATCTTTCTTAACAATCTGAAACTCAATATTGCTAAAATGATAATGTTATAAAACAGGAATATATAAATTCAGGATTGACTGCATAAAAAATACACTGCCCTCATGTATTTCATTTAAGCACCCTGAAGATAATGGAAAATACTATTTCCTTTATTGCTTTTAAGCCTTGTCTGTTAACAAGTTTTGACTTCCATTTGAACATCATTTCAATAAACACCTCAATAACTGTGTGTTCCTATTTTAGAAAAAAGAATGTCTAAACACAGACAACTAATACACTTGTTTAGAACAGCCGATTTTGTGTAGAAATGCCTGTTGAACAAATGTGACATTCATCTTTTCTCCCAGAAGAAATGCTAGCACTCCCTAAAAAGAGTGACTAATGAAACACATTTCAAAGAACCTTTTACTGAGGATTTTCTATTTCAAGAGTTCAGATAATTAGGTGGATTTCATAATCATAAAAGAAAATTATCGATTGAAAATATTTATTCAAAATTAATCCATCTAACATTTCTTGTGGATATTTCACTGAGATACATTTATTCCTACAAACTACTTTGCTCTTCACATAAATTCTTCTCTGAGCAAAGTTTTTATTACTAAGTTTGATACTGGTGACATATTTGTAGATGTCTCTTGCAGGAAGGATGCCATTTGACAGAGCACTGTTCCACACATATCAACACACAGCAACCAAAGTGCTTACCATCCATTTTTAAGACAGAATTAAGGAGCACGATGCAAAAAGACAAGGGACAAAGTAGCTGGGTTAGAAACAAGTGATCTCCCAGCTACAGAGGATGGGAAAAACTACATCAAAGTCCCTGTCCTCAGAAATACAACTATTCCACATTCATTGTATTTGCAGTAACTACAGTGCCTAACCAACAGCAGGTCTCCCCCACAAAAAAAGCTGTCACAGAAGGGTTAGAAGTCTGCCACAGGCTGTGAACCACTAGCACTGCTCAACAGTAAAGGCTCATGGGCTTCTGTGTCGTTGTTTCATGAGGCTGAATTTATATCCGATGGCTTCACACTAAAGGGATATTAGAGCGTACAGGTACTGATGAGGAAAATCAAAGGTAAAGAGATGGTGGTTAATTGATGAACACAAATTAGTTAGTAAAAGGTACAGCTGTACACGAAGTGTAGAAAAGGAGTGGAGGTAGCTGAAAGAATGAAGACCTACCGGACAGGTAAGACTGATACCACGACTAGAGCACAGGTGAGAGTAATAAACTTAAAAGAACCCCATCGTATATGGGGGGTGGTTGTGAAGAGCTTTGGAAAGTTGAAAGCTTGAACATAATGCACCAAAACAGGAAAAAAACAGAGGACAATGTTTTAGAGTGAAGCTGGTAAAAGAAAAGCAGCCAAGATTATACTAGCAGCTGGCTCACTTAAATGTGTGGGTTTGTATGAACAACATATATCTGAGACTGTTTTTTACATTTATTCTGCAGTTGATATTTTTCTCTAGGATGAAAATTTAAAATAAAACATTTCCAAGGACTTGCACTGACTTTTAAGACATAAAATATAAAATTTCATTCCCCAAATCTTTCTAGTCTCCATATACACATTTCTGTGTTGATTTAAGTACCTACACTGCCAAAAACTTCATACTCTCACTTCAGCTGGAGATTGTTAACTGGTCAGACTATGGATTATATTACCAAGACACAGAACATGGGTTGGGACAACCAAAAACCAGTATCCTTCTCAGACATTAAATTTCCCTGCACATTTTCATGACTCCAAAGATACAGTGCAGTATTTCACTCCTCGCTCTGCTCCAAAATGTAAAAAACCTACAACTTAGCTGATTTACCAAATCTACAAAATATTCAGCTTTCAAGGAGTAGTTTCATTACAGTGTTGCAAAAAATATTTTTCTTTTCAGCGATTTAAGTCTTCTGTAATGTTAAAATTCTTATGAGGAAAAAAAAAGGAAAAAAGAAAGGGAAGATCTGAATGCTGTTTTACTCCTGTTTATATAGAAAGGGTCTCTGCCATCCAGGGCTGAGTATCTACATTAAAGCAAGTAACACGATGCAAATCAAAAAGAGCTGCATGTGAAAACTGGCAGAAGCAAACAGTTCATCTCTGCCTTTAAAATGTATCAGATGAAGCATACCTGTATACGTTGTGATAAAGAGAGGCCTGAATCTGCAGGGACAATCTGTATCCGTTGTGCTGTCCCATCCATTAGCGTTTGTGTAACAGCTTCCTGGGAATGTGGAACCTAGAAAGAAACAAACGTAATGGACTGACAATGGATATACTATTTTAATGGATCCACTACCATAATGGATTAAACTTTAAGGTTTCATCAACTTCTAATTTCTCTGAACAAGGCTAAGGAAGGTCTGACACACTTATTCTATAAAGAATGCAAATGCTTGTAATGGAATTCAACAGCTAAATTTTTCTAATGAGAAAATTAGGCTTTAAACACATTTTGAAACACCTCACAAAGTGAAATTTGCAAACACTCTAAGTAAACAATTAATTGTTGACAAGCCCATATAAGCCAATCCAACTGAGTATTTACTACTGTTGATGTTCATGAGACACAATAACTATCGTCATAGCTGTGCTATGTTTGCACTAAAGGTACTTTAATGGCTCACTTGAAGTGACAGAAGTTTTTTTGTACAGAAACACAGCAATTGGCCATTTCAGTTCTGTTTTTCTGCTGAAGAATTCTATATTGGGGAACTATAAACAAAGGTAGAGAAAATTAATAAATTGCATGAAGTTGGCAAGCAGTGTTATCTTATATTAAAATCTCTGTGTGAATGCTCTTAGAGAATTCATGGAAGTGTTTTAACCATTATTAATATTTTAAAATTTTTTCACATTCTACAGCCAATGGCACATGGGGGAAGGTATTATTCATTACATTGCCTCTCAATAAAAATTAAGGACAGCTGCTGTTTGTAGAGGCTTGATCAGAAAGGCCAGATTTTTTGGAGTACAAAGAGAATTCATCTTCACAGAATTTACAGACACTTTCAAACTGAATTTTTTGTCTTAAATTCCCAGGTAACTCCAAAACCTTTCTGCAGTTTGCAAACTGACTGCAATATCCCTCAAATCTGTATTAATAATAATTCCTGGTATTTACACCATTATACAAATACTCCTCTGCACTGGATTCTCCCTCTGCCCCTCCCAATTAATATACAGAATATATATGGATATTGCAGTAAAGGTACTGTTTCGTAACATGTTGTGAGGGTTTTTTGTTCCTCCTGGATCAGCTTCCTGATTTTGCAACCATACCATCATCTAAATGCTAGAACCAGCAGATAAAAGTAGGCCAGAAAATGCAGCTGGAGGTCAGTACGAGAGGGGGACAGGGTGGCAGGTAAGACTTCCCCTTAAAGCAGAAATACAAGCTTCCATCAACCTATGATGATTTCGAAATTTTGCCCAAAAAGGTATTCCTTTTGGTAGCAGTCTCATCATCTACTTGCTCCTCTCCCTTCAGCTGGGTAGGTAAAACTGACTGGTTAGTCATGCCATGATCTGGAATAGGACACCGATGCAGGCTGAAAAGCAGCCCAGCAAACAGACAGACAGACAAAGGCTATTCTTAGCACAGATCAATCCTTCAGCCCAGATCTCCACAATGCTGGGAAGCAGACGCATCAGAGCAAATGAGTGAGATTAAGCTGCTGGGGAGATTGCTTAAGCTGCCAGCATCATCAAAAGAAATGCTTGTCAAACTACAGCCCAAGCTGTTTCTGGATGTTGCTTTCTAAAAATACCCTATTTTTCTGAGTACAAGTACTTTCAAACAATTCATCCACTTCTTTGCTTAAGTAAAGGACAAAAAACTCCTCATTATACAGCAGCATTTACGAGAGAGGTTCTTTCAGGCACTAAAATTCTGCCTCAGCCGTTCAAAATGGCAGGTACACATGGTGATTCAGAAGAGATTAAAGTTTTACGTGCATTTATCTTTGCTTTACAAAATAAGCTACATATTACAGAACTGTTTTACATTTGCTCCCTTAAAATGTCATGGTCCACATGTTGTGTAAGGTAAAACTGCTCTTTAACTCCACAAAATGTCAGCATGACAGTTTTACTTCTATGCAGAATACAAGTCTTTTGCTCTAGTTAAAAGAATACTGGTAAGAGTAACTGCAAAATTTGTTAAAAATTGTATTTTTTATGTGTGTGACAGACTGTTCCAACAAATATGTAGCTTTTCTCTGTTGCAGTAAACTGGCAGGACTGTGGAAAGGAACCACCATACACTTAGTGTACCCAGCCACAGATTAAAGAAAGAAGAACGCTGGAGGCTCTTGGCAGTTATCTTCCCTACATGAATTCAAGAAACGTGATCTTGATGTACAAATAGGAATTACATCGCACTGAGCAAGAGAGGACTAATAGATGGCAGAATCTGAGAAATTATAATCGCTGCACAATGCCCCATATAGACAGGGTTGTACTTTGTTTTAATGTTTTGCTTTTATGCAAAAAGTCCTAAATTAACAAAACCACTTTTGTGAACACCATTGTAAAATTGTCTGTGATAATTTTGTGATTTAAAATGCTTCATGAACAACAATTAATATTATAAAGAAATCAAAACCTATGTCACAAAACACTTCTGACCGTTATTTCAATGAGACATAAAGGCATTTTCCATGCTCCTCAACATGCTAACACCTCCTTTCAGGTCCTTTTTCTTTCAGGTTGTACTCACGTAAATTTTTCTCATAAAGTCAATTAAAACTACTTCAACGTTCAACAGAATTATAAATGCTAGCAAAAATACTGCTGAAGTTCTCTGGATCTTAAACTATGATTTTTGAGCGCTTACAGTGATTAGGAATGCCACCAAACAATTACAGCCTGTAGGTAGGTAGGAATGTAAGTTATTATGTGAAGGCCCCTGTGAGACTGCTTTCGTTGCTGACTCCGCCTTATGGGCAGCACATTCATACATGGGATGCACCTTTGACAGTCACTGCTGCTTAAGGAGTCCCATCTTGCACTGCCCTCAGTGACGCTTTTCAGTCCGTCCAAACATGTGCCTGGTTGGGCTGCACCTTGTACGAAATAAGGACATCGATCACAACCAAGAGGGAGATGACCTTCCTCCACTATCCCTTTTTTTTTTTTTTTTTGCCTAGTTTTGTCCACCACATGACGACACACAGAGCTTACATGAGCAAGACTAGCATAGCATGAGAATAAGTGGCTAAGTGAGGACTGGGGAATGTTCAAGTCCCACTGATGCCAAATACGGTGTGGCTGTCTCAGACACAGTAAAACTCTGCTGAAGAACAAACCCTAATCTACACTGCTGACAAAACAACAGCCATGGAAACTGCACAACTGTGATTTCACCATGAACAGGAATAGCCAACAGCTCTCTGCAGCACTGTACCTTCACTCCCTCTGCTTTCTCCCCCTGCCTTTTTTTGGCTACCAGCCATCTCCTTTGTACTGGCTCTGGTACTCATTGGAGCCTTCTCAGACCCTACTCAACGTTAACCCAGCAGAAAACCTTCCAATTGTTTTGGCTGGGTTATTAGCTTGCTGTTGGTGGGGAAATTAAAAAAGGTAAGAAAAAGGACCCTCTCCCTCCCATGGTACTGAGATATTAAGTCAGCTCAGTGTCTCCTGGAATCACATGATGAAATTAAGAAACAACCCCACAGAGGCTAACACCATCATCACACCCTCCTCTGAGTGGAATGTACACTTCAGCTAGCTTGGACTAGCCTTGTACTGCCAAAAAGAAACAACTATTAACTGGAAATACAGCCCTATTTAGACTCCACAAAGAAATTATAGTTCCAAAATGAAACTGCATGAAATGTGCATTCTCACCTAATAAAGAGGACAAGTAATAAAAAGAAAAATCATACATCCCATAAATCACTTATGTCCTTTTGAGATAGCCTTAGCAACACTCAGATGCTACAATAATAAAAGCTGTGAGAATTTATTCATAGTAGAATTAACCATCCCATCCCCCACTCCAACCTTTCCATCTGAAATCAAGGCTGAGAGGAAATAAAATTACTTGAGAAGTAAGTCTGTGTCTAGACAAGAATCCAAGAGTGGATATTTCAGGCTCAAAAACAACATTTATTTAAGATAAATTACTGCCTCTATCTAATTTGAAGTGGTGCTAATTTTAAACAGTCTATGCTATGCTGAAACCTTCTAGATAACTATATCCACACTCCCAAACTATCTGTGCATCTCTGGCAGTTCTCTGGCTGCAGTACACAGATTCTGCACACAGGTCACAGACAATGAGAACCACAGCTTTCTAGTTTCTGCACTAGAAATCTGCAGAAACAAAGACTTCAGTCTTTCTTTTGACATATACCAAGTCCATATATCTTACAGTGAATAGCATGGCAAAACTTTACTAGCGAAAACAAAAATGACAAATTAAGCAATTGCATAGTTGGAAAGTAAAAGCTGTGTCCTGACTTTTGTAGCCGAAAATGAGTGAAGCAATTACACAACCAGATGGCTCTCTGAAAACCACTACAGGCCCAAACAGCAAGCTGAACAGCTAGTGACTTATTGGAAACACAACTAGATTTTTCTTAATTTCTGTGGGGTGAACTTTGGCAAAAAAGACTTTGCAGCATAACTTTAAAATGGACATAGTAAGTTCTTCTCGCTTTTGGGGGAAAGTGTTCAGAAGCCTTGTCTGTACTAAAAATGTTCTCTTCTGATTCTGGTTTTTACACATCAGTCTGTACATTTTATTATTCAATTTCTCTTAAATAGGACTCAAAACTTATGTACCTCTCCCATTTGCTGTTCAAAAATTTGATGGGCCAGTTCCTCTATGGCTGCCATGATCTTTAATCACCAGAATTTCCTGTCAAAGAAAGGAAAGAAGATGCTTAACATCTGTAGTCTCAAAAGCAAAACTATCTTGGGGAAAATATAGTTCACATAAGTGCGTTCACAGATTTAGGGAGATTACATCCCGGCAGAATTTAAAGTTTGATTATACTATAAAAGTAATTAACTTGCTATTTGAAAACTTTGTATTGTTTTATTCAAATAACTCATAGAGACTTCCTACTTCTCCTGTTCTGCTTTTCCAATGAGCAACAATATAGTCAAATCCCTGTGAGAACAGAAGTCTCTTACTGATCATGACTTCAGCAGGGACACATTTAACATCTTAAAAAACTGGAACACAGTTTTCTTCATGCAAATCAAGAGGGGAAAATCTAACTTCTTCTGACCCCATACAGATTTTTTAGTACTAAGAGGAGTGCTTGAAGGTGAATTTTGTAACTAATAGGAGGCAGTACTTGAGACACAGAAAATAAGTGTTTAAAAAAAAAAAGATGCTGTTTTGTTATCAATACTGTAGCTGCAAGCCCAAATCTTCACAAGGAAGAATTTTGTGGGGTTTAACACACATTACTACATCAATGCAGTATAAAGGATTCAGATGTATGCCTTGTTTATTTGGGTATTGACATACAAATATTCACTAGGCAGTACTTAAAAGGAACATACACAAATTATGAAGCACCATATAAACAACTTTACTGAAAACCGCTGTATTAAAAATAGTGCAATACCTACTTCTTACATGAATGACAGTACTCTTACACTAACACTTGTTTTCATTCTTTAACTTTTCTGGAACTCCTAGGAACTACCTCCTCCCCAGTGAATCTCTAAATCTCCATAATAAGCCATGCAAATAAAAAATTTAACTCATTTTTAAGCTAATCCTGCTCTTAAAATTGGAAAGAGAAAACTCTTTTGACTAGAGCAAGAACTGCACGTCTTGGAGGTGTGCCCAATGGTATATTAAAGCCTCATCAATGTGTGAAAGGGGAAATACAGAAATATCTGGGCACTATGGACAATTCCTAACCACCCACCAACATGCTGCATTATTAGTTAAATTAGGACAAAAGATGACAGGCATGAATATAGAGATATGATACCGAAGCTTATGCTGAAAAGCATTATCTCCTAGGAAGATCTAGTGCCAGCTTTCTTGCAGAAGCACTCTCTTCGCTCCCTTCTGCATCCAGTGAGCTGCAGCACAATCAATAACAAAGGAGTACTTAGAATTTTCAAGGCAGATAATGTGTCTTATCAATGTTTTCTTCTTTTAAATAAACTACTAACAACAAAATAGTGCACTGTTTACATATACAGTGCCAGAAATGAGTGCTACTTCATTACAAACTAACTAAAAAAATACTTTGAGGAATTACATTTGCACCAGCTAGTTAGTTCTCCTAAGTCAGATGTGACTGCTCTCACAGACAAGATGTATTAGTTAAACAATTTAGCATGAAAACTGAAAGTGACTTAAACTGACATGTTGAACTGAGTGTACCTTGGAGTAAAGCAGTGAATACATATGTATTCAATTATGATCCACCAGTCACACAGAAAATGGCTCTCAAAGAGGCAAAACCCATTAGACGTGAATTCTTGAAACTTATCTAAAAGAGATTAATTTGAACTACACTTGCACAAACATAGGGCTTCAAGTACACAAGACTGAACCCTTACGATGAAGAGGAACCTGGAGAAAAGGTTGAATCTGTCCTATGTCTTCATGCTGTCTGGAACAAGGACAAGGAGATTCAACCTATGGATGCAGAACCAGCTGTCAAAGCTAGACAAATCATCTGAGTTTGAGCACGTGAGGCATGCACACAATGGAAAAGGAACGCACTCACTATTATTGACAAGAATTTACATATTAATCACATGAGGTTTTATATTTTGACACTTGCACTTTCAATTTGCATGAACATACAGAAGTACATTCTTTTGTGTGTTGGTTGCTTTATTTAACTCAGTGATCCCTAAACAGAAGGGCACTGACAAAACCAGTATTTGTAACACTAGTACTCTGTACTAAAATACTTTAATTTAAATCACCTCCAACAAACCATGCAAGTTTGCTCTGAAGAGCATGTATAATGGTGAAAAAAAATCACCTTAAATATTTCAATTATAAACTTTTAGACAGCATTTCATGTTGCAGCTCAACTATTGAAATGGAGGGCTGAAATAAGTGTTCCTATCCTGTTTCCCATTTCTGGTTTATAATTTCATGTCTTCATGCGCTGGCATATACATAATGCCCTGAGAAGTCTGTTCAAGCAATTGAACTGGCAGAAACTCTTTATTACTTGCAGAGTCAGGGAATAGTTTCAAAAGCTTGAACAGAATTTACAGCTCAGCCCCAGGAAGGAAGTCCTGATCACCCTGACCAAGCTGGGGCGATTTTGACCGTACAGTAGGAAAATTCAACTCACTAAATGGACAGAAAACTCAGCTGGCAGAAATGCACCAAACATCATCTAAGTAAACACGCTGAACTGATTTCCTTTGCAGTCACATTCATTCTATCGCAGACAAAGGGGAGAACGTTATAAGTCAAGAGAGGGAAGAAAAGAGGGAAGATTAAGGAGGAGGCAAACGTCCATTTCCACTGTTGTTGGTGTGAAGCTGATAATTCAGATGAACTGCACCTTGAAACCATACCCTTTGCTTTTGGCCCAGCCAGCTGCCTGATGCAGCTCCCTCTGGAGTCAGACAAGCCCACAGCCAGCTGAGTGAAGCAGCAAGGTCACCTCTCTGAGGAGCAGGAATGTGTTAAGCTATGCATCTTGCTCTGGGGACAGCGAAGCAGGACAGGTCAAGAACTATCTAGAAATTCTCAGCTAACTTTGGGATGGCTGTAAAAGGTTTTGTAGTTCATATTTTGCTTACCTAGGGTATCTATGTTAGACTTCACATCAGGTATGCTTAATCACTCTTTAGACAGCCCTGCAAGGAATTAAGCAAAAGAAAAATGCTTCAGCTGCTTTTCTTCTGTTATGTAAATTTTAAAATTTAGCACATTTTTCATGTTTTTAAAAGCTTCTTTTCCTGAGTTACTCCAGCCAACATTCTCAGCGGCTGAATGGTTTCACATTAAATGATAAGGTCAATGGTATCCTGGCCTGTATCAGCAATAGCGTGGCCAGTAGGACCAGTCATTGGTTCATGGAACATTGAAGTGTTCAAAATGCGCATGTGTGCGGCGCTAGGCTTAGTGGCAACCACAGTGGTGCTGGGTTAACACCTGGACTCGATCTGTGAGACTTTTTTAAACTTTAATGATTCTGACTCTAAGTATCATCACAGTCCGAGTTTTGATTTTCAATAACCAGAAGTAATCTTCAAGGTGTTCTCATTTAACGTGACTCTTCCTGATTTCAGAAATGCTCTTCTCCCTTCTTGTCAAAACCATGCCACACCCTTCAGAGGACACACAAGGCCATATATGAGAAATGTTTATTGCTCGTATAGGAAAGAAGTAGATTGAGTCAATTAATTAACAGTTTCTTCCTTGAGAATACTCTGTTCTCTTCTCAAAATGAATGAGACAAATCAAGACAAACCAAACTTTATTCAGATGCTTAAGACTCTTAATCACATTTATATTTGCTTCTAAAGTTATCTAAAACATTGAAAGGATGAGATCTGGAATTCTACAAGACCAGAGATCATGACATAAAAAAACCTGCACGTACTTTTATGATCATCTTTATAATGTCCAACAGTTAAAAGAACTGTAACAATATTAGTTATATTATGACTACAAGAGAGAAGGGAGAGCAACAGCTCCTGCCAACACATCAAGCACTAAGTTGTTTACAAACATTGCCCAAATAATTTTTATCTCATTTTACCTCACTACCACTTTGAATACTCTTGCAAAAATTATTTACTTTGCTCACTGTTTCAACCAGCAAGCCTACAGCTGCTTGTAACTAATATTGCTCAATTGCTCTACCGGTTTCCCTTTTTCACATCAGATTTAAGATCCTTGCCTTTACTTTCACCACAAAGTTTCTGAAAAATGAAGTGGTGAGAAGTGCTTTGTCCCATGACCATTTAGCTAATGATACTGTCGCAGCTTAAGCTCTTACTTCCTTCTTCCACTTTTTGCAGATCTACCATTAAGATCTGAAATACTGTAAAACTACAAAACAAACATAACCTTTCTTAAATTTTCCTTTAAAAAGATGGGTTGCTGACAACCATGTCATTGACAACAATTAGCATTGAGACTGACAACACGATTAGACCACTGCCTCTGCATATGGCCCATACATTCTAGTTTGGTATCCTTGTATTCCCTTAGTCTGTGGTGATGACTTTGTGTATTTTCTTATCAGTGGTAAATTTCATGGGCCAGGGAAAAATCCCCTTCTCAGAAGATACCCAGCACAGAAAGGTTCTGCTTCTCTTGCTCTAGGTATGGAGTAACACAAATATCAGGATCTGTACTTACGCTGATTAGACCTGCTTTATAAGGATAATCACTGCACTTGTTCTCAAATTTACTTCTTGTGTGTTTGACAGCATTACTTCCCACGTAACTAAATAAAAAAATAAGCTATTTCAAAAAACTTTGGGAAAAAAAAAAAAGAGACAGAACTATGTATCTGTCTCTTTCCCTTACAAAAGCCCAATCCCTATCCACTAGAAGCAACAGCTAAAAGCAGGCATTTTGACAGAAAGCAGGCATTAGACTTCCTCTTAAATGCACTTAAAAATGCATTTATTGCTTTTCTCTTCAATCTCCAGACTCAAAATAATACCAAAATCCTTTCGTATGTAAGTTACATATTAGTTAGTTTATACCCCAATAAATGAGCTAATGAGCATTCTTGGCAAGTCAGAATTTTTAAATGCATCACTATCATCAGTTAGTGTAAACTGGGTGGTTGTGAATCTGGCATCACCAAGTCCAATGGTGTTCCACTGCTACTTTAGATAAGCACTCCATAGGCCACCATGTCACTGGAAAACTTTCATTAGCTTGCACCAATTAAACCACTCCTCTCCACTTCTTCCTCAGTTTTTATGTGCCAGAGTTTTCTCAATGTTTTAGTCAAAATAAGTTATGAAATACTTTCTTTTTAAAGTATTTCAGGCTTACTTCAACTGAAATGGGTCAGGAAACATTCCCATGAGAGCACACAGCAGTTTTGAGGGTTGACAGTCAGAAGCACTAGCCTCTCCACTAGCACAGTTAAGTTATATCCAGAAGATATCACTGTTCAACTCACCCTTCTCCAGGGACAAAAGTTTAATTGTCCTAGTGGAGGTTCCTATTAACAGTATTTCAAAATATTATACCAGTGTAGACTAAGGACTTCAAAAGTAGTAGCAGGAAGTATATTTCTTTATGTTTGGATGCTCTATTTGATATAAATGGTAACATCTCTCATTTTATTATATTACACTGTTGGTATAGCTGCCCTACTATCAAGTACCTTTATTCTGATGTAATAGCCTTTAAACGAGTAAGAACAAACCATATCAGCATGAAGACACAACATGAGAAAATTCTGTCCATTCCAAAGATCTTCAGTTTAGTTTGGAAAAAACTGTCATACTGCTGCACCAGTTTTACCAGTACAAAAACAACGCTTGTAAAATTTTAGTAGTATAACCTCCCCTGCTGGCACTGTTAGACCAGTTTGACTCTCTATGTATGGAATGAATAATGAGTCTGATAAATTAGCATGTATGGATTGCGTCTTAATACAGGGGTCTTTCCTAGATTAAATCAGTCTGTTAAACTTATAAAGTTACACAGGTATGTTCTAGATATTTTAGAGGTACAGATACATTAATTAGTTATGACTGCAGAAGTTACTGTGAACTCTACTTTTTGTTCTTTTATCAGTGTGCTGGTTTTGGCTGGGATAGAGTTAATTTTCTTCGCAGTAGCTGGTATGGGGCTGTGTTTCAGATTTACCATAAACACAGGGTTGATAATACAGAGATTCTTTTGTTATTTCTGCGCAGGGCTTATACATAGCCAAGACCTTTTCTACTTTTTGTGCTGCCACACTGTTGAGGAAGTTGGGGGTGTGTGGGAGGTGGGTGGCAGATACAGCCAGGACAGGTGACCAAAGGGATATTCTCTACCATATGACATCATGCTCAGTACATAAAAATGGAAGAAGGAGACATTGGAGTGATAGCATTTTTCTTCCCAAGTAACCATAACGTGTGATGGGGCTCTGCCACCACATTGGATATTCAGCCAGCTACCTGCCCTGGAGATGGCTGAACACCTGCCTGACAATGGGATACAGAGAATTCATTCCTTGTTTTGCTTTGCTTGTGTGTGCAGCTTTTGCTTTCCCTATTAAACTGTCCTTATCTCAACCCATGAGTTTTCCAGCTTTTACCCTTCCAATTCTCTCCCCAGTCCCACTGGTGGGGCAGTGAGCAAGCGGCTGCCTGGGGTTAAACCACAACACACAGTAAAGACAAATACAGGAAGGTCAACAAGGCTTCTTAGGAAAGCTGAGAAAGTTACTATAATAGAAAACTCACTGGAAAAGAAGAAGAAACTTCATCTCTCTCTGCAGTCATACTGCTTCAGTATTGGATGATTTCAACACACCTCAAAGTCAACTAAGGATTTTAGCTCAGGTCATCACTTCAGGCTTACAGGTGGCTCTGTACCTTAATATGGAAACTAGTCCTCATTTCCATTACCAAACTCATCATATACTAATTAAGAATTCCGCATAGTCTGAGCCAAAGTTGTTTAATAAACTCCTACACATAAAATAGAATGCACTTAACAATCCCTCCATTATTAAATGTGCCTGAGTTAGTGCTTAAATAAGTAAAAGAATCTCCCAACATTTCTTTACACTTTAGAGCAATTTTC
The DNA here is from genome assembly GCA_013397935.1 of Dasyornis broadbenti. NCBI lineage: Eukaryota > Metazoa > Chordata > Aves > Passeriformes > Dasyornithidae > Dasyornis > Dasyornis broadbenti. The sequence goes on from VZRN01002121.1 coordinate 173,557, forward strand.
TGCAAAGCTTTACAGATAATAAATTAAGCCAGGGAATACAAACACATTTGTGAAACAAGTGATGCTACTGTGCTCAGTGCTTCATACAGGAAAAACTCAATGAACACGGCAAGCTAAATGAGCTATTCTTGGATTAGTTCTATAAACCACATTGTTCAAGAGAGTAGAACAGCTGACAGACTCAAAGGAGTAAGATTCTCTGTATCAATGAACTGAGGAAAATTTATGTGACTCTTAACATCCGGTTAGATACTGTTTTTAAATTCACATGAGATCAATATTTAGACAGTGCATATGTACGAGACAAGTAACAACAGGGAACTGAAGCAGCTGGACCTACAGGCAAACAAGGGAAAATGAGATGTTTGCAAAAGCATAATGGAGTAATTAAAAGGCACACAGCAATACAGAAAGAGATGTATTTGTAGGCATGCCTGTGCAATTAATTTAAAATCAGTCCTCTCACTACTTTCTCTTTCAAGCAAATGCTACAGTGGGAGGAAGCATGAGACAAGAGAATCACTAGGACAAATTTTCAGGTGACTGACAAAACATTCTTACAGTTTGGGTCACAAAAGGGATGGTCCCACTTTTAGGCCTTGGCTTCTGTTTCCTTTATCTTGCTACCTCTAGAACCTGCCCCATCAGCTACAGGTGACTTAGCTCACTAATCCCACAAACAACGGGGAAAGGAAGAAGGCGGAAAGGCAAGAGGGCTGTCTGCAAGCTGAGTGTACTCACAGGAGCACTGGCTACATGCCAGAGCTAGACAAGGAGATAGCCACTTAATCAGGTCAACCTGCCCTGTATAATGTCAGCCATAGCCTGCATACCTTCACCTGAAACCTGCGAAAGGAAAAAACAAGAAAAAACTGCCAAACTGGTTCCCTGCACCAGAGCTGAAGCTGCACCATGAACCAGGACCAGGAAGCTCATCTGACTGAAGACTTCCCCATTCACTGAGTTAGGTTCAGCCAGGTTTGTTCTAGCTGGCACACAAAGATTACACTAAAACAGCACAGCAAGTGCAAACCCTTCTTTCTGAACACACAGAGGCAGTACATCCTCTATGGTATAATTGCTGTATTTCATGAGTATTTCATTACATTTCAGGAGAGTTAGCCCCAATGCTGGCTTTGTTCCACTGTGCATTTGCCTTTCATGGTTGTATAGAAGCTCATCTTTTGATTTAAATAACCCTACACCGAACAATTGCTACACACAACACAGGAAAAGTAGGTAGAAGCAGAACCAATACCACTTTTTGGAAAAACTCACAATGCTACACCAGCTCATCTATAATGCCAAATTACCCATACAGGTATTATGCAAGCTGACCATTTGGAGTATTCACTGAACTACAGCCACAGAGGAGGTAGCTGATACATGAAGGTACACTACAGAAACCAGTAAACCTCTTCAAAAGTACTACTAATAACACAACCCTGACAAACTTGCACATCTGCATATCCATGGAAGCTTCCTTCAGATAAAAAAAAAAACAAAAAACCCAAACAAACAAAACCCCCATACAACAAAACTGAGTTTTTCATACATCCTTCCAGTAAATCACGGTTGATACCATCATGAACTGATCAAGAGCAGCCCTGCCAAGGATTTGAGGGTTCTCGTGGATGAAAGGCTGGACACAGCAATCATTGTGCATTGGCAGCCCAGAAACCAAACGTGTCCTGAGGCTGCATCCAAAGCAGCGTGGCCAGAAGAGCAAGGGAGGTGATTCTGCCCCTCTGCTCTGCTCTGGTGAGACCCCACCTGCAGTGCTGCATCCAGCCCTGGGGTCCCCAGCACAAGAAGGACATGGACCTGCTGGAGTGAGTCCAGAGGAAGGACACTGAGGTGCTCAAAGTGATGGAGCACCTCTCCTGTGAGGAAAGGCTGAGAGATTTGGGGTTGTTCAGCCTGGAAAAGAGAAGGCTTTGTGACGACCTAATTGCAGCCTTTCAGTACCTGAAGGAAACCTACAAGAAAGATGGAGAGGGACTTTTTACAAGGGTGTGTAGCGACAGGACAATGGATAATGGCTTTAAACTGAAACAGAGTAGGTTTAGATTACATGTTAGGAAATTCTTTACTGTGACTGCGGTGAGGCCCTAGAACAGGCTGCCCAGAGAAGCTGTGGATGCCCCATCCCTGGAACTGTTCAAGGCCAGGTTTGATGGGGCTCTGAGCAAACTAACCTAGAGCATGGCATCCCTGCCCAAGGCAGGGCAGTTGGAACTAGATGATCTTTATGTTCTCTTCCAACCCAAGCCATTCTATGATTCCGTTTTTTTACCTTTGTTATCAACGACACAGGATTAGATTTTGTTAAGAGGGTGTGGGTGTGTGTTTATGTGTTTGTGAATTTTTTTTTGTTGGGTTTGGGATTTTTAAAATTCCTATAAACAGATGAAAAGCACTCTGTAAAAAAACTTCATAGTAAGTCCAATTAAGAGTCATGTTGAGACACTGTCCTGCTAATACTTCAAAGGAAACACATGACCACTCTAAACGGGGTAGTTCTCACACACAAAGTTACTGCTAAATTATAAACAGCAAACTCAATATCTGGAATGAAATAACCATTTATTAGAGCTAATATGACAATAGCAGAGGGTTTGGCTCTAGTTTTTTGGTGGTTTATGTTTTTCAAGTTTCCACTTTAACTTCCGACAAAGGCATTCAAATACTGAGCTTAGTCCAGCCTGGCTTCCTACCAAGTTGAACAAAAGTAATTTAAGTTAAACAAATTTAAACAGCCTTTTAGAGAAAGCCTGGCAAAGTCAACAAAATTAATCTAAATATTGACACAGAAAGGCAGTTCTTAGATCCTGATTTTCCGGAAGGAATTTTTTTCCTTTACAAAATCTGCAGCACTGCATCTTAAGATACAAAGGACTCAGATAGCACAAGCCATCTTCCAGTCTCAGAGAACTGGAATTTTAAAGAGTTTGGTTTTACAAAAAATAAATCCTTTGTTGATTTAAGATTTTGGCAAGTAATGCAATAATCTTTGGCATTAAAAGCTGATGACTGAAGCTCAAAATATGGACAGGTCTGCATACGAGTAAGAATTTAATTAACTGTACCTTTGCAGTTTTATCCATAAAATTCTACAGACATAATTCTGTTTTGCAGCAGATTACCTTATGCCAGTAACGTACAGGCACAAGTTTAAAGTGCTAAAAGCAGCTTGAAACACCACTGAAGGAAAAAAAAAAAAGTAGAAGCTTTACCAGAAAGTAAGCCAGGTACAGTTTAATTTCCCCTGCTGGTCACTGTTGGTTGCATGCTGCAGCCTGTGTGTGACAAAAAGCAGACAGCTGTGCCAGCCAGAGTCTGCAGCCCCACACCGTACCCAGCAGGTTCCTGCTTCTCAGGAGATGTTAAACCCACCACAGGCCTGAGAGCTCCCACATCTGCATCAGCCAAAGGTTGCTATTACAAGTGCTTAAGCCAGGACGGCTGCTGAAGCGTGACAGACACAAATACCCTCTGCCAGCTGTAGCACTTGCCAGCTGAGATCCACACTTCGTCCCCCAGCAGAACAAACGTGGACAAGTTTAGATGTGACACTCCTTTATTCCTTACACACAGTTAAGCTCCTTATTTAAGCAAGGGGTACTGGCTTTTTTTCAGGATTTTCTGACCCAAACATCAGAAACAAATTACTTTCTTTAGGGAGACTGCTTTCCTCCACAAACTCTAAGGAAATTCCAGCAAATTCACTGGCTGCACAACCTTTAATTACATCATACAATAAGCACACACTAAATTAGAGCAAAAATTGAGTATAAGCATAGAGAATAAACTAACCTTACTATTGTAAGTACGAGATTTCACATTATAGATGAAAGTCAATCTTCCCTGTACTAGCACATTAGCTATAAGCATTCTGTAGCTGTACATCACAAGTGAGCTATTTAACTGCATGCTACAGCATCAGTGGGGTTTTGTTTGGTGTTGGTTCCCTGCACGCCTGTCTGCTCCCCCTGACCTTTAATAACAGAATACAATCATGGAATAATTAATGGTCGAAGGTACTTCTGGGGGTCATCTGGTTCAAACGCCTTCCCCCAAAACAAAGTCAGCTTCAGAGTTACACATTTTGCTTAGGACTTTCTCTTCAGAGGCTAAGAACCTTAAACAGAAAAATTATGACAGACTTGGAAAAAAGCAGCAAAAACATAAAAACCCCAAGCAAAAAACCAAATCTCCCTTCCTATCCCACAATCTAGCCTGGGATATGGCTATTCTTAAAGACAGCAGAACTCCCACGAAACTTGTTCCCTTAAAGAGCACATTTCACAAGAAAATACAACCAGTAAGAAAACCAGAAACATAGTAAGAATCGAGAAGAAAAGTTAAAGCTAGTTAATTTATCTACTGTGAGCTTCCTTCTCTAACAAGCATCTCAATTTGTTGCTGCAGAATGCAGCAGACTTAGCAAGTGCTGTCGAACCATTCAGAGCAGCGTGCAGGAAGCACAGAAGCAGCTGAGGACTGCACAACCCTCTGGGTGACCTCAGTTACACACGTGCACACATACAGCTGACTACTATCACATGAAAATACTTAGCCCTGTGATAAGAGAGGTCCTGTAGTATCTGTGGAGAAAGAGCTACAGAGAGAAGCAGGCGAACATTTCACAGACCTTAGGACTTCCCTCAAACAAGTGCCCCTGAGCAAAGTTGTACAGCAAAGAGCAAGCTGTGAGCTAAATGCTCTGCTGAACATCTCATGTCACAACTGCCAACCATGGACTAAAGAGAGTGGGGAGAATATTCATGGAATTATTTTCAGAAAAATAACCTACAAAAAAAGCCATACAAAATTACAAAGAGTCGCCAGATGAACACTGCCTGAACTGGCATAGAAACTGTGATATTTTCCTGTCCATCTGATACTTCTATTTCCACTTATATAATGCTGATTCCATAACCAGGAAGCTGTCTTACAGAAAACTATTTGAATTTTTTCCCCATCTTATTTTTTCATGACAAGTGTGGACACAAGTCTTCGTGCTACACCACCTTCCCAAGACCACTCTGCTGACATTAGCAGCTTCGGATCAGAGATTTCCCGTAAGAAGAATGAATGCCTAACTTGGTTTATCAAGAATCATATCCACACACTCGTCTTGCAATAAAACCAGTATGAAGACTTTTTTTTCCTTTTCTGTTGCGTAAGTTCACTTGCACAACACATGGCATCTCCTCTATTCCCTCCACAACGTGCAAATGTAAGCGCATCCTGGAGCATGCGGCCGTTCTTTTTACATTTAAAGCAATATACGGCAACAAAGAGGAAAAAAAAAGACACCACAAACTCCGCAGCTTAGAAGAGATACCCCACCCAACGAGACAAAATAAGGGACAGCGACAGGGTCATCTGACCCAACAAAAATGATACCGGGTGTTGCGCAGGACATACTACCTTAACCCAAATAAAACCAGACAGCCACCAGTGATATACAAGAGGAGCGAACCGGCGGGGTGATGCTGTCGGCAGGCAGAGAGTGGCACGGGGGTTCGAGGAATCGCACGGTCACCCCACTGGAATGCTGAGCCGCAGGGCTCGCGAGGGGGGCAAACGGAGACGCGCCGAGGCCAAGCTACAGCGCAAGGCCGGGGCCCGTCCGTCCCCAGCCCGCCCCGCCGCCCCGGCTCGCTGCCCTCGCATCTCCCCTGCCCGGGGCTTCGCGGGGCTGAGAGGCGCGGAACAAGTGCCATGCGCGCCCCCACCGTGGCGCCCCGCACAAAATGGCTGCGCGGAGCCGGAGCCCAGCAGGACGGGGGCATTGCTCATCGCCGCCTCCCCCCGCGGCTCCTCTGCCCGGCAGGCGGGGCCGGAGCCCGCCGCGCCC
>VZRN01002121.1:179835-246783 GCA_013397935.1 Dasyornis broadbenti
CTGAGGGCAGCGCTCTGCTGGGCCCCGCAGCCCTGCGGGCAGGCGCGTAGGACCACAGAAACATCACGGTTGGAAGAGGCCTTTAAGATCATCCAGTCCAGCCGTCCACTCGGCACCGGTGCCTCTATAACACCTAAACCACATCACCCGGCGCTAGATCCAGACGCCTCACCTCCAGGAATGGTGACTCCGACGTCCCTGGACAGCCTGTTCCAGTGCCCAACTACCCTAACGGAGAAGAGATTTTCTCAAACCTCGAAATATCCGCTGTTACTGCTTAAAGCCATTTCCTCTAGTTCTCTCACTGCAGGCACGGTAGAAGGGACCAATGCCCCTCCTTTCGGGTAGCTGTGAGAGAGCCATGAGGTCCCCCCCTAAGCCCCCTGTTCATGAGACTAAACAAACCCAGCTCCCTCAGGCGTTCCTCATAGGGCATGTTTTCTAGACAGTTCACGAGCCTTGTGGCACTTCTCGGGATGCTCCAGCACCTCTGTGTCCTTTTTAGAGTGAAGGGTGCAAAACTGAACGCAGTACCCAAATGTTCTCTCCATCGAGTGGAGAGGACAAGTCTCCAATGCCCCGCTGCAGTTCCCTGCAGGGAAACGGGAACACGCCAGCTTTGAACATCACAGGCGCACAGCATTTTGGCTTTGGGGAGCTCAGTGGGCTCTCCTGGCTGAGGCAGATCCATAGGCAAGACTGGCCCGTTGGGTCTAAGGTCATTGAGAAGCATACACAGTGGCTTGTGCAGTCACCATAGCAGTTCAGCCAGCTGTGTCTGAAAGAGCTGTGCTTCGCCTGCGTGGCAGCAGCAAGTTACATCCTTAAATGTCAACTGAACAGCCTTTGGCAAGGCAATGGGCAGCCTGGCTGCCAATGAGTGCTTCTTCCTGCTGGGGTAGTGCCAGAGTAACTTGCTGCTGCTCTGGCTCTGATTTAACATCTGTTTGGTCCAAAGTTGTGTTAGCAAATTACTTAGCTTGTGCTAATTATTTTAAATTACCTTGATTTTAGATAGCAGTTTTATGCTTTAAATACATCCTCTTTCATCTGTTCAATGAAGATGGTCTAGCTGTGGTCAAAGATCAGCAGCAACTTCAAGATCATTTAGGCCACCGGGGCTGTATGTGCAGTTTCATGATCTGAAAATCATTTAGACCATTTAATAAAATTTCTACTGGACCAGATGACATAAGCATCAACATCTGAGCAGCAGTGATAAGAAAAAAACCCCAAAGAATACAAGTAAATTCATGTGTTAACATTAATAAAACTGTACATGCTCTTGTCAATCCCTTTACTCTTTTCTTTTCGCTCCCAGTCCCACAGCTGCACTTGCATCTATCAACCCTAGCTCAAGATCACTAGTTGAGTCAGTATTTGCAAGCATCATACTTTGCTTTTTGATCAAAGGCGCTCCCAAACACCAAATGCAAATGAACTCAGTGAAGAATTTTTAAGTCAGAGCAATTAATTGGCTAAGCATTTCCTTTAAGTGTCAAATGTTGCAGCACTCTCAATTTATAGAACTTGTCACTTCCCAAACTAGCTTAAGCTGCACATCCACTTTCTAAATGATGGAGCTTAGTGCAGTTTAATTTAACAAATGCCAAGTAATTTTCACCAAAGCTTATTTAAGCCAAGTATTCTGATATCCTCAATACAGCAGAAATGTCACTGTAGCCAGTAAAACATGCTTTGTTTTTTTCTTAGGAAGTGACCCAATTTGTACTTGATCTGTATATGAAGGCATGCCCATGTAGCTGTGTCAGCCAGGGTTACAAGAGACACATCCCTATCAAAAACGTGCAGAGAAGCAAAACCCTTCCTGCTGTTACTGCAAGTTTTCAAAATACTGTGTTCAAGCATACGACAGAGAAGTATAAGGAGGCAGCATAACTAACCTGACAGAAAAATCTCAGCCTTACATGCCCTGCTAAAATACTTATAGAATTAAAAAATCATTTAGCTTGGAAAAGACCTCTAAGGTCATTGAGTCCAACTTTTAGCCCAGCAACTGCTAGGTCCACCACTAAACCATGTCCCAAAGTGTCACATCTGCGCTTTTAAATGCCTCCACAGATGGTGAGTCCACCACTTCCCCGGCAGTCTGTGCCAGTGCTCGGCAACCCTTCAGATGAAGAGTTTTTCCTAATATCTAATCTAAATCTCCCCTTTTGCAACTTGAAGCCATTTCCTCTTGTCGTGTTCCTTGTTGTTCGAGAGAAGCAGCTGCCCACTTGGCTGCAACCTCCTTTCTGGTGCTTGAAGAGAGGCTCCCCTGAGCCTCCTTTTCTCCAGGCTAAACACCCCCAGCTCCCTCAGCCACTCCTCATCAGATTTGTGCTCCAGACCCTTCCCCAGCTCTGTTGCCCTTCCCTGGACACTCCAGCACCTCAGTGTCCTTCTTGTAGTGAGGGGCCCAGAACTGGACACAGAACTTGAGGTATGGCCTCGCCAGTGCTGAGTACAGGGGGACAATCAGTGCCCTGGTCCTGCTGGCCACACTTTTCCTATTACAGACCAGGATGCCATTGGTCTACTTGGCCTAGGCACAAGCTGGCTCATGTTCAGCTGCTGTTGACCAGCACCTCCAAGTTCTTTTCCAGACAATCTGCCTGTGCCAAGCCTGATGGGGTTGTTGTGACCCATGTGCAGGACCCAAGGCCAACAGAAACTGTGATTCAGGCATACTTTAACTGATACAGCAGAACTAGATTTTGCAAAAGGATTTATTAATGTAATACCCTTCATTTGACCTTCACACAGACATAACTCCCATAATACTTTAGAATTATTTTTAAAGCAAGACTGATGTGCAGGTAATGGAACAAATTCTGCTGTATGAAAATCACTGAATATACATATTACATAATACATAAAACCTGAAATATTAAAAAAAGAAAAAGACACAGACTCAAATAATGTGAATTTATTTATACAAAAATGATGAATATCCACAGGAATATTTACAACTTTAAACTGTTTTCAGTTATAAAATAAAAATTGTATTCATCCATTTAGACAGTATGATTTAGGACTGCTCCAAATAAAAGCCTATTTGGATGGTAAATAGGGAACAGCAGTTACAGCAAACAAATACGCTAAATGTGTCTTTCCGGACATCTCTTAACATTATGATGTAATATACATAGCTGGGTCATTGAGTTTCCATGCACAAAACTATTCAGTAAAATGTGTTCCATAACTGCTCAGTTTGTCTTAAGTCCTTTGGGCACACAGTTTTAAGTTAAAGAGAATTCAAGATCCTAGAAGCTTTAATTTATCCATAAAAAAAATGTTAGAACTAATATTCAATGCTAATGTTTGTCTTATACTCCACTAACCAATCTTAAATTGATTACAAACTATAGATTCTTGTAAGAAGAGGTAGCCAGGTGTCTAAAAACTTCTGGTCTTGTTTTAGTGTTTAGCCAGATCAAGAAGTGAGTATTTTACTTTTGATGGTAATGATTTAAAATGGAAGGTGAACTGGAGAAATAGGGCAAGTCTGAAAAGAAACCACCTGAAAATGTTATGAAAATGCCTGTGTTGTGGGTTCTTCATATGACACAAAGCACTAATGCAGGAGAGAGGAAAAGAAATATTCAAACACGTTTACAAAGACAATTTATTTCACACAATGTGACTGCAATATATATACTACTGTTTATAAGGCTCTGTTCCAATCTATTTCTGTCACAGATTTTTTTGATTGATCAACCATTTCTGGAAGAAGTCTTCTGATTTTCACAGAACACTATAAACTATTTTCTCGCTCTGCCCCAAATCCTCTAGAGGTAGTTTGATGCCACACAAGGCAGATCTTGGGCACCTTACTCAGTATGTGTTTTGACTTTTATTGCTCTGTTTTGCAGCAGGGAAAATATCAAAGCATAATCTGAAATTAAATTATCTTGCTCCTAGCGACATTTCTGATTCATTTGCTGCTTCATGACTTGCCATCTTCACTGGTGTGCAGGCCCTATGAAAATATGAAGAAGCTCTTCCCTTTGATACTATAAAGTGGAAGAGCCACATCACATCTATGTTGTATTGGTATCACTTTTGTTTTGGATACAGTAAAAATCGTGTCAGAAATCACCCTGAAGACACACGGTAATAATTTGCTTCCTTCAGTCAGCAGTTGTTTTTGAAAATTAAATTAAAGCCCTTTGCATATAACAAGAGAAAAGTATTCATTTAGCACATTTGTATTACAATAAAAGAGAATAAAGGCTTTGATCAGACTCCTACTGCATTTCCAACACTATCTGGTCAAACCTCTAGCATTCCTGAGGGAAGTCAGACCCACAGCCTTAAGTCCCTGATTCATAAGGTTCTCTACTGAAATGCTGAAAGTCAATGAAATTTCTTGTATAGTTAATATTAAGCATTTGACTTCCAATCCCACTACTAACTTAACAGAAGCTCTTGGAAATTAAGCTTATTCAGAGCTCTGTTAGCATGTTAGACCTGACCTTGAGGTATATTGAGGAAATACGAGAATTTTGGTTTGTATTTTCATTCTTGGCCTTTTTGTGATGAATACTAACTGTTCTGTCATCTATTCTCTTTCTGCTGTGAGGCCACAGAATAGCTATTAATGTGAAAATTCAACTATTAATTAAAAGTTAATTTCTCTTAATTTTGTTACAACTAGCTTGTTTCAGAGGACTATGACAAATGTTTCATATAGTAAAATTAACTAACTACACATGCATTGCATTTGATATAAGAATGGCTTCCTTTCCTGTGGGTTTCATAGTTCTAGTTCCATTTATGCTATTACAGTGTTAAAATTTTTCAGAAGTTAAACAGAATAAATGCACCAGAATCATCAGTATTTCCTAATGAGGTATTCCGATGATTTTCTTAAAGAAAAGAAACCAAAACCCAAACACCTAAAACTGAATTCTGTTTTAAAGTGTCAAACAGAACAAATCATGTTGTAAACAAAAGGTATTTCAAAGAATGGTATGCATTTTCAATGCCTTCTGCATTAAAAAAGCTGTGTAGTCTTGGTATGGTGATTCCAGTTTAAACATAATATCTAAATATACAATAGTTTAAAAATTTCAGAGAGGAGGGTGCACATATTGGTTTACTGTTCTTTGAACAATAGTTATACAGTGTTTCGTATTGTGTACAGAACTCATTTGACACGAAGTTTTGAAACAAATAAAGTATTTTGTCTTTGATTATCAAAAATGTATTTTTACTCTGCTTTATTACTGGAAACATAAAAGATAATATATCCCGCAATTGATGGAAGATAACTCATTTAGTCTCTTTGGCATCTGTAGTACTGTAACAGCTCTAGTGCCTTATCCCTGTAATTGCAAAGTGTTTTTAAAAATATTTTTCCCTTTTCTGTTTTTTAATAATTGAACCATATTTTGGTTTTGTGATGCAGAATTTGTTGTACTGTTTTAATGTACTGGTGTGCAAGATTTCAACTGCCATTCAAGGAAAGGAGCAGCAATATCATACTTCTCATAAAGGAGCTTACATAGCCAACAAAGATCCCAAATCTGTGAAATTCCTATACCAATCTGTTCTTGCTAAATTGCAAAGTGAACATCAGCAACTCAAGAACCTGTACACAAATCATGACGAACTGTACAATTGCAACAGATCTGTTTTGTGGTTTGTTTTTGTTAAAGTATAAAGTGTATGAATCTGTTGACCAACAATCTGCCATTCTGAGGACACGGGCACTTTGGACTTCAATGCACAAATAATTCTGCCCATTAAGGTAAACACTGGAATTTAATAAATAACACATTTTGTATCAACACAGAAATACATACAATTCTTTAGAAAAATATTACTTTACACTAAAAATGCAACAACTCCTAATCCTGACAAATATACAATTTTGTGTAGGTTGAGACAGCAGGATTCTCTTTCTTTGAACAGTTGTTGTAGTCTTTTTTAACGTCCATCCTTGGATATTTTCCTTTAAACTTGCAGACACAATGCTGACACTGCTATAATACAGTGCCTTCTTGAAAAGCTTCTATCCACCTGTTAGAAAATTAAACACTGTTAGGAAGTTGCTGATAAAAGAATAAATCTCACTGCTGTCACTAGCTACAGATTCACACAAGTAACATCATTCTTCCACTACCAGTTGGTCTTTGAGTGCAAATACCGACATCTATCCAATGAGTCCAAACATATAAAAATGGCTGGAGGCATATTAAGTGTTGGTACAAGGCAATACGATAGAAACTGTTTTCTGTACCTCTCCCATACTCAAGTTACATGCATGAAGAACATGTGAAGCTGGGAAATCAAATACTCAAAAAGTAAGATATGCCAAGGTTCTGCACACCTTTAAAAAACTTTCTAAAACGCCGACGCTCCCTTCTGTTATTTCACTGCAAACATGATCTGGGATGAATCAGGACACTACTATAACTGAGGTAGCCATCTGCACAACCCACATCCTCTGCTTTTGCAGCAGGTAAAAGCCATGATTGGCAGGGCTGAGGGAGGAGGTCACATGGCAGATGTAACGGCAGGAAAGGGCGATGAGGGCACGGGGGAAGTCCCAGCTAGCTGATCCAAGGTGTCTCAAACTAGAAATTCAAAGTTAACATTCAGATACTTTTACTACCTATAGCTGTGGGGCTTTTTCCTACATGATTGGGAGGGTGATAAACATCCTCAGCCTCTCAAGGATGCAAAAATTAAAGTTCATGAAGCACTCCAATGCTACAGAACAAACAATAATTCTGTCTTCTGAGTGAGGGCTGAACTGTATGTATGTAAAATTAAGAGGCCCACATAATGAGCAGTTTTGTCCTGAGTGAAAAATCTTGGAAGAACTGAATGAGACAAAGACTGTAATTATCTTTATCATGGAAATCCAAACTCCCTTAGTATTCACAGGGTATCTAAACATTAGTCACAGATGTTGGCTCTTCCTTGCCCTGAGCATTTAATTTTGTAACTGTGTGCATGTTCTTTGAATTCAAGCTTTTGGTATGAACATATTAATCATGTATTAGTGCTCACGCCTGTCTGCACACACAGCTCAAACATCTACCCCTTACTTTTTAGTAATACTTTTAGTATTTTCCGCTGCCATGCATACATTAAAAATAACTGAAGTGGAATATAAATGCAAAAACATTTTCATAAACAGCTTAAGTATTGAACATAGCCCTGGAATTTAAAACCACATTGAAAAATAAGCATCTCTTAAAATTTATTACTGCACTTACACAAACACATCAGATATTTCTTTGGCCCTATCAGGAAAAATTAGTGTCCACCGACGCAAACAGGCTAACAGCATGTTTTTGTTTTTCCTTTTGATGCTGTCAAAGCAGCATTTATTCTGAAGGTTCATCATAAATCTCCTAAGGATATTAAATACTTGGAGAAAGCTTGAAATTCAAAGTACTTAATGTTATTCCTAACCTCAGTAAAAACTTGAAATTGGACATAGTGTGTTTCTTCTGATGAGAAAAGTAATTGTCTGAATAGAAAAACAAAGCTATTGAATGCCTTGGGTTTTTTAGTTTGTTCTATATAGTACAAATGAGGACAAGGGAAACAACAAGATAGTATCTTAATTAACAAAGAAACATTTATGCACATCTGCACAAAATACTCTCAAAAATCAAATAAAGACATCCAGATTTTTTTCTGTAGAGAAGTGTCATTAAGCACGTTCTCAGCTGTTTAAAATTTCCAGTTGTCCTGGATACTTTGTTTTTTAGAATGTTCCTATTTGCAGAAAACTAAACTTGCATCCATTTGAATGTTTACTTACTAATAAATGACTTGTTAGTCCATCAGATCTATTTAATAATGTAAAATTCATTTGGGAAAACTGCAGTGAAACCAGTCAGATAAGATAGGCATTTAGGAAAGATAGCTTACACGCATTCCTTCTATGCTCATTTCTAGTTTACTTTATGAATCATATAATGAATGTTTTCTACTGATTAATGACCAAGCTTCTAGGTTATTTTTTATGAAACAAACACAATACATGAATTGATAAATATGGCACCAAACTCAGACAGGACTTGAAATGAAACAGCTTGTGTGAATGTTCTTCGAATTCAAGCTTTTGGCCTGAGTGTATTAAGCATGCCTAGGTGCTCATGGGCATCTGCACACACACTTCAAACTTTGGCCCCCGAGTTTTAGTGTTTGCTTTATTTTTCACTGCCATATATTGATTCAAAATAACTAATACGAACATAGAGAAGGTGAAAATAAAGAAAGGAATTTATCAGTTATTTCAGCTTTCACTTGAGTAGACCAGGGTTAGAGGAATGGGCTAGGAAAAAGAAAGATTTCTTATTTTATCTTTGACTTTCTCATTCTCCTACATTCAGTCCTTTGCAGAGGAGAGTCTGCTTCCTTCATTTCAGAAGCATTTCAGAAGTCCTAATGAAGCCAGAACGTTGTGTTTAAGTAATTTAAAACTTCCATACACATATGATATAATATGGATCTTTTGTACATTTGCTTAATGTGTGAACATTCACCACTTCTGAATTTACTAGAAATATGTAACAGAAATGAATTCAAAGTTTCTTACTTTTGAGCTGAGTGGGGATCATCTGCCTTGAATATGTAAAATAAAGTGTTTTTGTGCAGTAAATGGAACACTCTAGACTCTGAGTTTTCCCCTTTTACTTCACTGACTGTGAATCCAAGTAAAGGCTGGCTCTCTAATGCTGCCACATCCTATTTAAAGTGAAAAAAAGGAAAAATAGACAAAATTAGAGCTTGTAAGACATAGTAATGCATGCATTTACACATCATACACCATACCATTGCGGCAGACAATACAACAAATTGTTATAAATAGACATGAACAAAATGCCGCTTTTTATATTCTCCTTGCATGAGTCAGGGGACAGGAAATAAAACCTTGTAGACTTCAACATCACTGATCCTCTTTTCATTTCTCTGATAACATCTACCTTGGCTTTCACTGCATAGTCTCATCATTCTGCCCAGCAAGGACTACGTCTCTCAAAAGATCAGCTAGCACCTGGCAGCAGACCAAAGGCCCATCAAGCCCAGTGCTCCCTCCAACAACCTCAGAAGTGGAGTGGGATGCTATTGACTGCACTGGCTATGCTCTAAGGGGGAGCTACAGAGGCAACCTGTGTTCTCAAGCACTGAAGTCAAGATCCAGATACTTTGAATGGCTAAAATTATTTCACTTTCTCTTGCTGGAAATTAACAGGATAGGGGAAAGCAAGGTTGTTGAGTGTTCACAAATGGTTGACTAGAAAAGACCCTTCCTCATTTATCTCAGTTACTTTTTTTTTTAATATTCTTGCCTTTTTATTAATGAACACAATACACAGCATTTTTGGAAAGGAAAAAAAAGTATTTTTATCCTGTGCAAATTCCAAACCAGTTTTATAACTAGGCAAGGTCCTGCAATGCTTATGAACGGAAGAAAAACCATAGCTAAAACCCCCTAAATTTACATAAACACTGACACATCAGGTAAAATTTTGGTAATTGCTTCTACAATGAAACAAGAGTGTCCTGTGAGAGCAGCATTTCTTGGTATTAGAAAAGAGTCAAGTAAGGCTGAGCAGTCTGTTTTACTGTCTCAGGTCTTCGTACTGCTAATAGGTGGGTTTTTTACCACTGATCTTTCTATCACTTGGAACTAATGTAAGTAGCTTAAGTGAGGTTTCCTGGCTAAGTCAACAGTTTCCCTTGAGACTCTCTAAATAGTGTTTCCTGCAATGACTTATCAAGATGAAAACTAAGGACAGATATTCTTCAGTTTAAGAAAATAGGAAAGAGTTAATTTTGTGATCATGAGCTGCAAACTGAAGCTACTCTGTAAGTTTGATATCTCAGACGAAGCCAAGCAAAAGAAGATTTAAGGTGATTGTCACAGACTTTGATTTTTCTTTACCTCTGCCAACATCTCTGCAACGGCCAGAAGAGACACAATGCTCTGAAATAATTTTCTAATTGATGTAAAAGTAATAGTTTTCTACATAATTATTTAAGCTATTTTTAGAACTGCTTGGGTTGGGTTTTGTTAGTATTGCTAATGCTGTAGTGGAAATAACATCAGAGATTTTGGACATAATTCAAAAATTCTAAAATAAAGGCTGGCAGGAACAACCCAGGAACAAATCTGAGCACAAATCAGGAAATAACTGGGGGTGGGGCGTGGTGTGGGGTGAAGAAGGGTAATTCTTTGCATGGCCAGGATAGGTTGGGCCTTACACTTTCAAAGAAAGTGAGGGATAGCAATACCTTAAAACAGATGCTTTGGATATTTTGCTCTTGAAAGCCATAGTAAACAGTAACAAACAATACAAAAATCCAAAGCCCAAGGTCTTTGAGCGCTACAATACATCCATATATGTTACAAAACATTCTAAGAGGTAATAAGATTACATCCTCAGCACATGCTGGGATGTGCAGACCGTATATATAGAGAGAGGTTAGAGATTATTCCACACTGCAACAGGACTACACATTCTGACTAAAAAAGCAAATGCCATTACATAAGATGCATTTCTTTTATATCAAATATCTTCAGGCTGAAGACAACAGTTTGAGAAGTAACGAGATTTTGTTTACTCCTTTTCCAGGCATTCAAGATGCCTTATGGAACTGCAGAACAAGATAGCTCAAGATGCTTTTATAATGTTGGCCCTGCCACTAGTACATTGTGATGCATCCAAACAGATCCCCCATGTATACAAGTGACTCGGTATATACACACAACAAATGGTGCACATTGCAGAGGTACTCAAAGTTAGGTCTAGAGTCAGAAACAGTGTAGCTATATCACTGTATTATGGTATTGAGCTCACTGGGCCTGTTCAAAATATTGCATCACAATCAGATCAAATACTGTAGAGTGATCTAATTTTATAGCTTATTTCTAGACCATAAGAATAAACAACTTTGTTACAAAGACAGTATTATCATTGGATATTTCATTTCTAATATGTAGTCTCTTACCTCACTAGCAGCATATGTGTATAGCACCTTATTTTTTATAACAAACCATAGGTGTTTCCATGGTTTCTTACTGCCCTTAGATCTGTGTAGGTAGCCACTCATTGTAGAGTCTTCTGTATTTGCTGAAACCTGAAGAAGAAAAACAAAATGAATCAACAAACCCTAAGAGTACAAATTTTCATGGTAGAGCTTTTTTTTTTTTAACAGATTTCCAGAGCCCTGCCTGTCAGAGACTCAAATTGTTACCTGACCTCAGGTTAAATGTTGCTAACTAACTCAGGTGAATGAAAGTTATTTTGTCTGCTACCATCTATCTGGTCTGGAAGAAAGGTTCCAGTCACTAAAGGCTGGAACTTAAATTGGATGCAACAGGACAAGAGAGAGCTGAAACACTGAGGACCACATACAGCTGGAAAACATACATTTCTATCTAACAAGAGTCATAGAATCACAGAGTGGTTTGCATTGGAAAGGACCTTAAAGATCATTTAATTCCAACTCCCCTGTCATGGGCAGGGAACACCTTCCCCTAGACCCTAGATGGCTCAAAGCCCCATCTAGTCTAGTCTTGAACATTTCCAGGGATGGAGAGTCCACAGCTTCTTTGGGTAATCTGTTCCAGTTCCTCACCACCCTTACAGTAAAGAACTTTTTCCCCAATATCTAATCTAAACCTACCCTCCTTCAGCTTACAGACGGTCCCCCTTTTCCTATCACTACATGCCCTTGTAAAAAGTCCCTCTCCAGCCTTCTTATAGGCCCCTCTTCTAGTACTGGAAGGCTGCTTCAAAATCTCCCTGGAACCTTCTCTTCTCCAGGCTGAACAATCCCAATTCTCTCAGCCTGTTCTATTAGGAGAGGTGCTCCAGGCCTCCCTCAGCTTAGTAGCCCTCTTCTGGATTAATTCCAGCAAGTCTATGTCCTTATTATGTTGGGAAGCCCAGAGCTGTACTGCAGGTGGGGTCTCACCCAAGCGGAGTAAAGGGGCAGAACGAACCACTTCCCTTGCCCTGCTGGCTGCACTGCTTTGGATGCAGCCCAGGACACAGTTGGTTTTCTGGGATGCAAGTGCACATTGCCGAGTTATGTTGGTCTTTTCATCCACAAACAACCCCCAGGTCTTTCTCCCCAGGGCTAGCCTCAATCCATTCTTCACTCAGCCTATATTTGTGCTTGGGATTTCCCTGACAAACATGCAGAGCCTTGTGTTTGGCCTTGTTGGATGTTGTGAGGTTCACACAGACCCATCTCTCATACCTACCCAGGTCCCTCTGGATGGCATCCCTTCCCTCCAGTGTGTCGACTGCAACATACAGCTTGGTGTCATCAGCAAACCTGCTGAGAAAAATCACTTCCTCCCATTTCTAAGACCTACAGCAAGTAAAGTTTCGCTCTACCTTTCCTAATCACAAACCAAGAGCTGAGTTGGTGTAGGAGTCTTATCATTGACTGTTGGTGTAGAGGTAAATCACAATTCAGGGAAACACAGGGAAGCAAGAAAGAAATTACAAGTCCAACTATATCTCTGAATCACAGTCTCACAGGTGTTTTATGCAGTTTACACACTGCTTCATAGTTCATGTCCCTGCCTATTTAAAACTAAGGCCCAAGCCACAGTTAGAGACATATTTTAAATTTGATTCTAGATAAGATGGTTAAAATAAGGATTTTTTCCCCACTCTTAATATTGATGATATAGTAGCAACAAGGCACTTTTGACCAATTAAACACTTACTTCTTTGAGGGCTGCAGGAATTTTTTTCTGCTTTCTTCCAGAGGGAATACTTTGTAATACTGTAGACAAGGCACTTGATGGAGATTTATGGTTGACTGGGGATCCGCTTTTAGGAGTGCACTGGTTATCTAAAACACACAGGATGACTATATTGATTTCATGTCACAGGTAACTAAACACAGGCAATTCACTCTTGGACTTCTTAAAAACAGCTGGCATTTTTATTCATATTACAGTGTTACAATAGTAACACCTAATCATGTTAAATTCAGCACTGAATTAACTTTTCAGTGTTATCAACACCAGGAGTTAGAATTCCCCAAATCACAGTCGTACTGAAAAAAACACAAAAAGTTTAAAACGAAACCAATTGGTCTTGCTTGTTTTCAAAGTCAGTTTTCTTGGTGTTGAACTGCCTTTGCTCATAAAGAGGGTGAAAATTAAGTCTTAAAAATCACACCAAATTTTTACAGCTGTCCTCTATATTACCTGTACCTTATCTCTGTCTTTCAATTCTCTACATCTGTTAACTTCTCAACCTTATTCAGTAGGGATGCTCCTCTTCCAGCACACACACTTCTGAATGTTCTCATCTCCCAGAATATGCTGTCTTTCTCGACTGCCACAGGCAGTTACTTCACCTTTCTTGGAAGACTGCAGACTCTCTTCTGCAACACTTCACTCCTTCAAAACCCCTTTTTCTAGCAACACCCACCACTACTTTACAGCCGTGCCTGGAATGAGTGGTTTCATTAAGTCTACTTCTAGAGTTGGCCCTGAACTCGGTGGAGCTCTGAAATAATGAGCAGAGCAGGGTAGCAATGGGATTGCCTGCTGTACTGCACCTGCTCCACAGCTCTTTTTCCCAGCTACAGGCAGCTGCAATTGCCTGCTGCACAGCAGCCTCTAGTGCCCAGCGCAGACATCTGCAGGTGGTTCAGACAATGGCCTTCGCCATCATGGCAGGCTCCTGCTGTCATTTCCAGGGTTATCCATGCTGCTTTCCGCATCCCCACGAGAAATGTCACTGCCAGCATGCTGGGATCCATAGCTTTGTTATTTCACTGGATATCGCAGATTTCCGGGTACCCTAGAGAACTTGAGCTGCACTGGAGCCTCTGCCAATGGAAGGGCAGCAAGCTCTTTCAGTCTCTGTTTACAGCTCTTTTGTGTACTTTATACTGGAGTATTTCGACTTAATTCAGAGCAAGTCTTGTGAGATGGGGCCGGATTGCCACCTCACTAGGAGGTGCTTCTGTTGATTTTACATTTGTTACTGCATAACGATACGAAGCTTCTTCGAAGAGATGTATTAGAGTTTTCTCTGGCTGAGGACACTGACCCTGGACCTCCCCTCTAAGCAAATGTTATTACCATTAGGCTGTCCAACCATTGCTTTCCACTAGGCACCACATTCTCTGAAAGTGTTTCAATGAAAACTGCTCTAGCTGTGGTGTTTTATGTTGAATCCCATGTTGCCAGTGTTCAGTAGGCAATGGTTAGGAGTTTGCTTTCAGAACTGAGCTACAGATATGCCAAATCCTTGAATTCCACATGAGCTGAGGCTTGAGGCTGAAGACACTCAGCTGCAGAAAGATTAAGACCTATGTCTCTACAGAGCCCTAGAGCTTCAGCAATCTGAGCAGCTTAGCTGGCAAAAATGAAGTTTACATGCATACAAGTAAGTAATAGAGTGTAAAAGTACACATGAACCCACTGGGAGGTTAGGATAAGCTGCAAGGAATCACTTGTACCCTGTGATTAATGAAAAGCAATGTAACACTTGTTATTTCAAAAGGAAAGCAGCAGAAGCTACATGTCATTACCATAGGGTAAAGGCATACATGTTTCTGGAAAGGAAGAGCCAATGTATTGCAAATTAATTTCCTAGCTTGCTCCAAAGAAACTTGTTTGGCATCTTAGAATCTCAGATGCCTATCATTTTTCAGAAGCAGAATTAAGCACCTGAACCCAGCAGTAAAAATGAGGCACAGACATGCCATGTTAATAAAGGCCACAAAATTAAGACAGTTTGTGAAGATTTTCTTTACCTTGCTTTTGTAATTCCCTGAAGCAATGATCACATACTCTTGCTGGCTGGTTTTTCATATAGTCTAAGCCATGTTTGTTTGATGAACAAGCTTGACAGACAATCTGGAAACAGATAAAAGCATTCTTGTACATGAGGTGGATCTATAAATCACCAAATCACCAAAGACGTTCACTTCATCACTGTTAAGCCCATAACAGAACCTGAAATAGGCTCTATTTTACAGTGCAAATGGTTTAAGATCTTGGCTTTTTCCTGTGTCTTTATGTTCAACATGCTGCCCTTCCCTCCTCTAAATGATAAAAATTTAAATATTAAAAAAAAAAATCAGTGAATTATGTGAGTCAATAAGCCATTGTTAACAATTCATGAAAAACAGAACAAGCCTACTGTGTTACTGAACTGTTTAAATCATAAATTTTGTAAGAAATAGCTAAAAAGCCATTGTTCTTTTGGTGATTTCTCCACAACACAGATGTCTCAACTACATTAAATTCTAATTTTGTATTCTTACTGGATTAAAACAAGAAAGATAAAGGTTTATTAGATATACTTTTCATAAGTGTAAGATGTAAAACAAGGTTGGTACTAACTTAAAAATCTTTATTTATGAAAATTAGTGAGGAAGATATTTCTTCATTTCAGCTAACATTCATGGGTATTATGTAATTGCTAAAGCAACAATAAATAGCACTCCAGAATAGCAAGATAAATAACATGTAACAGGTTGAATGTTGAACACTGCTCCGGCATAACACCTGTCCAAAAAACCCAAACCCAACCCTCAAACCACCAACCCCAACATGACGGTTCTAACCCACATAATTGTGTCGTAATACAGTGTTGCTTGAAAGAGTAGTTGGGGTGATGAGGCTCCATCTCAATGTCACACAAGGAACCTGAGTGACTGACAGAAAAGATAACCACAAAATCACCCAACCTTTCCACATGCCCTGCAGTGGTGCCTTCTCCATGTCAGAGTGAATTCACTCGTACAGATCATGCACATCGTCGCTCTCGTGTCAGGGATCCAGATTGGAGCCTTTGATCCCAGAGGACTATCTTCTTCCTGTTTCTCTGGATCTGCCTGAGAGAACACAGGCACAATGGCATTACATTCAGTGAGGAGAAATAAGACTAATATTCATCAGTGATTACAGGATAATGCTAATGGTCTTGGAAAGCCTTCTCTGATAAACTGTCATGGTCTTAAATGTTATCTACTGTTTCATCAGTGACTATTATAATGCAAACCTGACAACAGAGATGCATTTAATGACTTTCAAGCTTTACCAGCCTACTTGTATCAATAGCTGCTTTATTTTAAAATCTTTACATTTCGTCTTTCTGTTCACAAGACTACCGAGAGAATTGTGAAAGCTGATTTGGTTCATTTTTGAGAAAATATATTTAAATTTATGAAATAGATAACATTATGAAATATTCTGTTCTACCATCTGTTCAATTATTTACCATCCTGCTTTATTATTCATTATGGAATACCTCTTGTTTCTCTAAACACCTGTAAGGAAACTTTATATTCAAAAAGGGCACAAACCAACGATAATGGTATGATATACCTCTTCAAGACTTTTGCTTGGATTAAATGTGATTCTCTTTTTTGTATATTCTTCAATTGACTTGGAGATAGCTTCTAACCACTCATCTCTTTCTGTAGCAGAACTGTTGGAGTAAAAAACCCACAAAAGCAATTTTTTATTATTAACAACATTTAAAACTAAGAAGCAAGTGTTGATTAGAATTCCATTAGCTTTATTGCATATTGGCATAATTCTCTTGCAATTTCAGTTTGTAGACCATCTACTGCTCCTACTGAAATTGGCATTATTTTTTAACCTTAGGCATGGTGCTAGTTACTTATGTTGACTGATACTAAACAAGATTTCTGTGTCTGTTGTTGTCATGTGGATTACCTCCTTCCCTTTCCTCCTTCCAAAATCCCCGTGATTCTTTCAAGGCTTGTCTGTCAATGCTTCCCCCTCCTCCCTGGACCCTTGGATAGCCTGAATAATACTTGTTTAAATGGTGCTCCCAGAACTATGGCATGGGCCTTCCCTCTTGAAGGCAACCTGAAATGTCAGTAAGCCTTTTTCCTCCGCACTTCCTTCTGTCTCAGAGTGCAGGTTTTTTTGCCTAACCCAAGGTATGTGCCTAACCCTGTGAAACTCCAAGCTTCTGTCAGATAACACATTGACCCTTCTCCTGCCTTGTGCTCCTATTTGCCCCTACCAGATTGCGCTACTTTCAAATAATTCTTTTTTGTTTCCCCCCCCCCAAATGTTTCCATTGGATGAGCTAACTCAAAGAGATAAACAGAGAAGTTTACTCCATCTCTTTATCCCACAGATGGTGGATCACTAATCTAGTGCAAGGAAAGCATTAGGCTGAAGTGGCACAGCGTGAGGAGCAGAGAGCACAAGGAGTGCCTGGCAGAGCAGGACCCTGCAGCTGTACTGGATCATGTGCAGTGCCAAAGAACATTCTCTGGCCATGGGCACACCGCTATTTCCCTAACTCTGTGCTCCTCCTGCTGCAAAGAACAGCCTACGCTCCTTTCTCTCAGCCACTAGGTCTTATGGTCTCTCTTGTGCCGGAACACACACAATTATGCAGTGGGCTGGATTGGGAAACAAATCTGTATTAAAGCAAGCCATCAACCTGCCCTTGCTCTGGATCAATTTACTGACTAGGTTCATCACACAGCTGAACAACCACTTGTGCCAGCAACACAGAGAAGGCTCTGAGGAAGGATGGAGCAGTTTTGTGGCAGAGGAACAGCCAGACTGCTTGTTTAAGATGCCATGTCAGCTTAAAAAGGGCTTCCAAAATTTAAACAAGAATACACTCCCAACACTTTTTTCTATTCTCCACTTCTTAATTGGTATCAAATAGATTAATTTATTTAAACCAAGGAACTGAAGACAAATATATAGAAAGAAAAGTTAGGGAAGAGGAAAGCAATGACTTACACAAATGAGGCGTCTAACACCGATTATTATTTAATGGTTTTGTAGGGGAATTTGGAAGCTTTTATCATCTTTGGACCTTTAAGGAAAATATTTTGAATGGGGGGTTTGGATGGGATGAAACTGAGTACTATACAGAATCAGAGAGGACAAATCTGGTGAAGTAAACATATGGGAAGCCTGTGAGATACAAGCAAAAAAAAAAAAAAAAAAACAAGATCTAGCACACACAGCAACAAAATCAGAACAAAAGGAGAGGAAATAAGATACATGCAAGGGCAAAGCAATATATTAATGTCTGTCCCAGTATCTCACACTCTGAGTGGAACATTTTGCTCAGTCTATTTACCTTTGCTTCCTCATTCAGAAAGAACAACTGGTCTGCATTAACTACGTACTCTTCATAACTCTAATAAACTCCTTGGCTTTTTCAAAATCTGGTTACATCTAATTAGACTCCTGTAAATGTATTAGTAAATTAAATTTAAAGTTGGCACAGGTTTTGGAGATTAAGAATCACCATCACCCTAATCATGTGGGGATTGCTCTGAATGGGAGCAGCTTGCACAATGAGCTACAGGCTTACACCCTAGTATTTCACTAGGAAGCTTGTTCTTGGTAGGTTTTTCTAGTGGTAGCCTTTAGGATTGTTTATAATCGATCTGAACTTAAGAGCAAAGGTGGTGCTACAGGCAACTGAGTTGATGCAATGGTTTGCTGCAGCAAAATAGGCAGTTTCTCCCACTGTCACTCCCAGCCCTCCCACGCAGCTGCCCAGCCCACATCGTTTCCCCTGCTGCAGGTCCACTATTTGTTGCATCCTTCCAAAAGTGACTTTGTTTACTAAAATTGCAGGGATTTCTTGGGTTTTTAAAACATTCTTATTTTTATTTATTTGTTCAAGATTTAACATAACAGTAGAAAGCTTCAAATGGACTGGAGACAACCCTAGCAATGGCTACTACTTGCAAATGTGTGTGCTGAGGGCACACATCACAGTTCTCAGTGGAGCTAAACAGCTCCGTGGCCCCAGGAGAGTGCTCAGAAGCGTGTCCTTGTTTCCAGGATCAGAACCTTAAGGCACCTCTCCCAGCTGAACCAGCCTTGCCTGACTAGCCTTAGTTGGGATAGGAGATGCAGCTATATCTGCCTGGGGTAGCTCTTCACCAGCCTTATTGAGGGGCCACACCACGTCAGGCTGGCACGACTGCGGCACGACTGTTGTTTCCAGGAGCAAAGCTTTACTTCTGTACAGTGATGTATCATGCAGATGCACTAACTTGTTTTTCTGATGAAGAGATTTCTAGTACAATACTGCATTCTACTATGTAAAACAATTCACATTGCTACAGCTATCCCAGGAAAACGGAAACCTCAACCCAGACTAGATAAAGCAGATACTAATGCAGTCAGTAAAACTAAATCTGAAGTGACAAAGGCTCTTGTCTAGGCATTAATCTATATTTCTGTTATTAACTGTCCTACTTTTTGTTACTAGAAATTTTTCGCCAGTGTAATTTTTCACTTCCCTGTCTCTGCTCCCAGGATCATTTCAGAATCTCTTCTTTGGTGTACAATCCATATAATGCTTATTATTTGAAAAAAAACCCACAGAAGTGAAATTTGGCTCCGGTATCTCTAAGACTAATTTGAACAGTTTTGAAATTAGGATTTTTTTTAAAACCATATAGGACCCAATAAGCTGTTAGAATGAGGCATCATTCAAAGGAAGATGTAGCCTGGGTTTCTTCACATTTAGAATATTTCTCAATAGGAACAACATAGTTAATTGGGAAAAATATATGCAAACACCTGTTGCTGGTAGTGGTTTTCAGTTGCTTCCCTCTTACACCAACAACAGGCTCAGTTCCGGTGACAGACAGAAAACAATCTGAAAACTGTCATTTACATCTGGGGCCTCCAGCACCTCCTTCATGCCATGCAAATGCAACCTGTCTCTGTCACTGTTGTGTAATTTAGGGCTCTTGCCCACATACGGTTTCCAGCAAGTATAAAAATAACAGAGCTGAATGCTGCCCAAAGATGCAATATCAACAACATTGAAACAAAAAAAGCAAATTGTAGCAGGCTTAGTTGGTAATATGAGGTTAATTCCAGTAGTTTCAAGGTTAAGACGAAAGCATGTCAGAAACTATGCCAAATTTGATGAGAATGTTATATATAAGTGTTTTCCCCTATGGACCAGCATATTTTTCCCAGGAGCTGCTTTTAATCTACCACTTAATCAGTTCATCAAAAAGACTAGTCTACCCTGTTTTGTGGAAAATAGGTAGCCTGTATTTTAAAACGATAATATTTTCAGAAGTTCCAAATAATTTTTTTACAATTATTTAAAACAACTGAG
Source organism: Dasyornis broadbenti (assembly GCA_013397935.1). Classification (NCBI taxonomy): domain Eukaryota; kingdom Metazoa; phylum Chordata; class Aves; order Passeriformes; family Dasyornithidae; genus Dasyornis; species Dasyornis broadbenti. The sequence continues at coordinate 199,959 of VZRN01002121.1, forward strand.
TTAAAAGCGAAATGCTGTTTCAAGTCAAGCAGAGATAAATCCATCTCCATGACATCCCCTGAATGCCTTTATGTGTCTGAGTGACATCCAGTCACCAAGGCATCTAAGCAGCACAGACCTGTTCATATTACTGGAGCAGAATCATACCCTTAACTGTGAAATGCACTTTCTTCCCCAGTGTGCAGAAGACCTATAAGAAACATTTAAATTTGAGTAATTCTGTACTTCTTCAACATTTCAAGTGTGTTGTTATAAATAACTACTGCTCTGACAATTGAGCTACTTCCTTTGGCTTCTTTGACAGTGTTAACCTTGGTCTACCCCTCAGCTACAGATACTGCTATCTTTGTGCGTTCTCATGTCAGTATTGACAAGGTCACACAAAAAGCAGAAGTCTGCTCTTGCTCAGCTTTGCTAAATAAAAGAGAAGATATGTCTTTCTTCATTGGTATCAGCACTGTCACAAATGTCAGAACATATAAAACTTCAGCTCAAGCACTGTGAAAACAACAATCCACAAAACCAGGCCTTTGCTAGAGGCATGTCAGTGAAGGTGACCAGAGCTGCCTGGGCTTAGTGACCATGGATCCTTTTGCTGTTACATAGAGAATTTGGTAACATAGAGCATATCAGTAATTTTGGAAGAACAAAAAAATTACTGAAGAACAAAGCTTAAAATTAATTAAATTGAAACCCTCTCAAGGAAAGGCAGGGCAAAGGTAATATTTCAATTTACTTGAAGTTTCTGAAGGTGTAGCTAAGGTGAAAAAGAGGAATCAAACAATGGTTTTATTCACTCTGATTTACTGATGCCCTCTATGCTGTAATCACTCTAGTCAAGGGTAACTTTTCATTACATTAAGTGCAAAACAAAAAATAAAAATAAAATAAAAAGCTTGTGTGGGCTGCTTGAAATCACACAGTTTTTAAATCACTGTTCATTTGACAGACTTACCTTGCTGAGAGAATGAAGGATCTCTCTACGCTTTCAATGTTCAATTCATTCTGATACGCTTCCTGGGTTGGCTTCTTAACCTTCAGCCAAGAGAGAAAACTTCACATTCAAACTGAAATGGTGCTTTTGTCATTGCTTTAATTTTAATTCCTGTAAAATCTCTTACATTTTTATTGCAGAAGGGATACATCCAGGAGAAAATATACAGAAGTAGGAAGTCATATACCAGTCCAGAGGGCCCAGCTACACTATGATTACATGCAGCCCATCCTTTTATTTCACTGTGGCCCTCATACAAACACTGGAGATGTACAGGGGAATGAAGCTCAAGAGCCATCAGACAGCTGCCACAACGTGCCCAGCCACGTTGCCCCCAGAGCACCTCCTGCAACTGGGCAAAAAAAGGCACTGCTGCTTCTGCAGGACAAGATATAGACCACTGGTGTACCCCAGAGTGGGCAAGGGCGGCACTACCCTGTTGATCCTTCTGAGCTACCAAATTTTAAACAAAGGTGGGCTTAAAAGTCAAGAGTGGGTCTGAGCCACCTTAAGACATCTGCTGGCAAATGAGATTTTGTAGCTCTGTCTGCAAAACTTTGGACCTGAGTGCTGGATCTGCCCTGCAACCGGACTTGATGATTTTTTCTGACAGGACTGCAGACAATGATTCCCAAGGCAATGATTTGTTGTTCCCATTAACTGTCATGTCAATGACTGAGTCGTTATATGGCGTGTGCGTCCCTTATCATCACCCAGAAGGGCTCAGGGCTTGACTTTGATGCTTTTCACAAGGGCTCAGGAAGAAAAGCCGTATCTTCCCTCATAGTTAGCAAATCTCCATAAACCACAGAGAACTGATCCACCAGGAGCTTATCAGGCAAAGATGCCTAGTCTCTGTGTGTGAGCAATAAAAAGCAGTTAAAAGGCAAAAGTGAGGCAGTCTAAATAAAATACAATACAAAAAATAAGGAGGCAGACTATTTCAGACTAGGACAACACTGGGTGAAATGTAGCCAAGATGATCCTGTGGCAACAAAGTTTTTTAAGGAAACCTAGATAGCAATCCCAAAGGCCATATTATGTAAAAAGCATTAAGCCTCTAAGATTGCTCTGGAACATAAGCATATTTTATATCTTTTGGCAACAGCAAACATAGTTGCGTTCTCAAAATGTGTAGGCCTGAATTTAAGTAGATTTGGAGAAAAGTTCACTTCAACAAGTGACTCACCTTCATTCCAGCTAATGACAGCATGTTGTTGAGTTTGTACATCCCTGACTGAACTGGAGTAGTATACAACAGGGCATCATTGAACTGTAATACAGAATGATTTTTAATGACTAAAGATTGCTAAAAGACAGCTAATTTCAAATGCATTTTACTGGAAGTACAGAACTCCTACAGCACTGAGATAACTGTCCAGAAAGGCATCTTCTGCTTCCTATTATTCCACTTAGAATCCAAGAAACACTTCCATGTATGAATTTAGATAACAATAAGTATCTATTTATATCCTCCTTGTGTAAATATACATTTGGCATGAGGGTAAACAGTGCACAGATGTCAAAAAAACAGGCTGTCAAAAGGGACAAAAGTGTTTCTCGTGTACACAGGTATATAATATAGCAAACTACTTTAAAAGGATATTAGAATTAACCATTCAAACAAATCAAAGCAATCCAGAAACTATGAGAGAGCAGAATAGATTAGCAATTTGTGATTATAAGCACAAACTTAACCATAACTTATTAATTTTATCAGCTGAAAGTCCATCTACTGTTTATTTCCTTTTCTACCAAACTTAGATTCATTCAGTGCACTTACTTAACAGTTACTAAGTTTTTTTATTTTCTGTGCTGTTCAACACATGGATCCAAACTTCATTTGCTGCACATAAACAGACACCAAAACCTGAAGTGTCTCATAAGTGCATTTTGCTATGCAATTCTTTGCAAAATAATAAAATGTTTCAGGATCCTTACTAAATCTGCACATGATAAATGGAAAAATCATTCTGTCTAATGCTATAAGCACTAGCCTGTACCATTTATGTCTCAAAAAAAACCCAAAACAAACTCCTTGCCCCAAAAAACCAAAACAAATAAAACCCAAGGTAGATACACTGAAATTAGCAGTATCTGCTTTGTGAAGTTCAGCCTGAGATAGCACCAGATTTTTGAGAGTATTTCCATAACTGATATAATACATACTCCAGAACTGCCTAGGGAAATATTTCTTCATACTGCAGTAACTACAAGACAGAATTCAGTCAGGATTGTGGAGCAATAATGCCATAAATTACAGGATAACAGCTGCTTTACTGTCTAAGTAGAAGAGATAAACAAACCGTTCAAGTGGAAACAGAAACTTCAGAGATGCAGAGAAGTTTCAAAACAAAGCAGTAACAGAGACAGGAAGATAGCCCAGTGCTTAATTTCCACCCAAGTGCTCTGCTCAAGATGCACGTGGGCTCCAGCAATGGGAAGAGTTGGGGTGTGCGGCAAGGAGAGAGGAGGAGGGAGACAGGGAGGAAGGAGAAAAGGGAGGAAACAGTGCAGTAGCAGTGATGAGAGTTCTAGATTTTAAGATCTGGTACAGCTAAGAGGGATAAAGTAACTGTGATACCTTCCACAGTACCACAGATAATGTCTTCCCGTAAAAGCTCTCAGATTTTAAATGAGCATTGCTCAAAATAGTACATTTTAGTATGAAATGGTTTTCTATTAAAATTAATGCATGTGCCACAGATAATATCTCTAAATGAGAACTGACTAAACAGAACAGCAACAATTAGTAATTTTTTCTACTACTTGCAGTTATTAGTTATGTTTGCAGTGTAACATTTTAACCACTTGAAATTACACTAGTATTAGGCACACAGCATCTTACCAGGAAAAACATTCGTGGCTGCATGACCTTCCGTGACAGCTTCATCAGTGTTCCCTCTTTCAAAAAGACCTAGTAAATTAAAACACGAAATGCAAAATGTAGCTTTTTTTAGGGCACAAGCCATGCAAATGAGCTGTCTTTTTCATAATTATTATCATTATTATGATTGATTATGATTACTACACTGGAAGTGCTGCAGAAGTTTTGGGATTCAAGGTTCCCGTTCTGAGAAAAGCTGTTTATCCTTAGGTTTCTCTAGGAGTGTGGATGCCTGCATTACAGTTTTTCATGCTGCACTTGAAACCATGACAAATACAAGGTTAAGCCTGAGGACAAAAACGTGGAAGATCTGGCAAGGAATCATATTCTAAAAATTCTAAATTTTCATCAGATAAATGTCTGAAAAAAACCCACACATATGGAGAGGCAGTATTCACTTGACTGTTGGACCCAAACAATGAAGCAATGGACCAATTTCCTTCCTGGTATATTCCAGCACTGGTCTTTGCTTGTTTATCATCTCTGCTGCACTTTCACTGCAATCTGCTGAATAATATGTGGGGCACCTACCCTTCCTGGCTGTACAATCTCATGGTGTCCATTTAAACTGTATTGGATCTGCATGAGTTTCTGAAAGTTATCCTATGGGAAAAAAAAGCAGAAGGTAAGTACTCGCCCTTGCATTCATGACTTCTTTTACTGAAAAAAAAAAAAGAGAGAGAGAGGGAAAAAAGGATTTAATCAGCCAGCTTCATAAGGCAAAATACTTACTCCCTGCTTCATGATGTCATTGGCATGGTTTGCAACTTCTATGACAACGGCTAAAGCATCTGAAAGATGAAGGAATGGTGGTGTGGTTATACAGACCAGTTAGCACTGGTATATGTAACGCACAGATACCATTCTGCATTTCCATACCGCTCCAAGACTGAAGGACCTTATTGTACAGTCACTGCATTTATGAGCACTTCCCATAAATATCCGAGCCTTTGGATCATGGTTTAATAAATATGCCCTAGCAAGTCACTGCTTGAACCAAGAGTGTCTATTATTTCTTACAGCTACCCAAAATAGTCCACATGCAAAATTGAATTCCAATATCTCACACAACAAATTACTTACTCTACTTATGGCAGAAAAGTTAACAACATTTTAACAGAGCCTGTGTAGGGACTAAATTTTTGCCATTTTACCCAAATGCCATCAGTGCCAGTCATGGACGAGTACCTAAAAAATTATACAGAACTTTGCCATTTCTTTCTTCTGCCTTTAGCTTTGCTGCACCTCAAGATAACAGCAAAGCTCAAATTTCTAAACTTCAAACTTGTAATACCAGAAGAAAAACAAATCTGGAAAAAAGTTACCAAATATGAACCATTTTATTAACTACTGATAGTTAATAACCAGCAATTCAACTGTAACGTATGCTAAGGTGTAAATGCAAAAAGCAGTTATATAAAATGATTATGTGAACACAGCGAGTGATCAGTCCAAGGATCTATCCCATACAATGATCTTATCCAAAACCCTGTAATTTACTTAAGTAGAAAAAAGACACTTATTTAACTGAAAGCTAGAACAACTGTTCTGATAAAAATCAATCTCTAAAGCTTCTAGCACCTTCTGAGTAATTGAATTACAGTCAAGCACTTCAATGAAAGAAATAGATTTAGTTAAAAGTCCACAGAGAAGCCTACCAAACCAGGTAAAACCACAGCCTTGGTTTTTTTTACCTAGATAATCATTAGAGTATAAGCATTGTAGAATGCATATACTTCCTTTACTGTTGAGTGATATTTGGAAAGGAAGTATGTTAAAAGATAGAGCTTTCTGAACTGAAAGGTTCAGAAGGTCACGAAGCCACCGAAGAAACCAAACAGGTATGAACAAAAAAGCTCCTCCTAAGCCAATCAAAGGAGAATTTTTGTACAAGATTGTCATGGACCAAGGCAATGCAAGCACACAGTCAAACAACTAAAATACATAGCAAATATCAAGAATTTGGTCAAAATTTGAGTTTAGATATAGATGTCATGGTTGACAAGCAAGCTTGCTGAAAAATAGCTGGTGGTGCCTTCTGAGGAAACGCCGGAGCTGCTTCAGGCAAAATACTCCCCAGCTCCCACCCACATGAAAGAAGATGAAGGGAAATTTGGCTAAATTCACAAAGATAGGAATGAGTACCTAATTCTTTCTGTTATACTTTCCTTCATCTCTCAGTTACTATATCTATTAAAACCTTAAAATTTTATTCATTGACTTCAAGAAAGATTGAAGAATTTTAGAGAAAATTATAAAATTTGCTGGCTATTGGAGGGAAAGTTCCAGGATCTCAGGATTACTTATACAGCCAAGACTAAATGAATCTAAACAACAACATAAAATAATCTATAGGGTCAAAGTCCATAAACAACAAAGTGCTTTTTGGCAAGGAGAAGCATTCCACTTATACCACTTAGCTGAAGTAATGTATTCAAATGAAGGTCAATAAAAAGAATTGTGCTATTTGATTTTTTTTCCAAGAGTACAAATCTCAACCAAACCTAATCTCCCTCTCCACTCCACCCCCTCACTCCCAGCCCCTGCAGTGGAATTAAACAACTAAGCAAAGTCAGAACTAAGTTAAACTTAATTATTACAAGAAAGATCTTAGTGAGTAAAGATTAGATTTCGTTTTCTTACCCAGGCTCTAAGATGGACTATCAAATATGTCAAATGTCAAATTAACACTTAGTTGTTGTTATAACTTAGCTTCAGCTTTTATCTTTGATGTAAGAAGGGAGAGAAAAACAGTGAAAGATACAACTACAGAAAACAGAGAAGATGGAGAAACCACAAAAAATGTCAAGTATATATTTAGCTTGCTCTCTTTTCAAGTGGTGAAGTATTTAATATGCAGTGCAAGTCTTAATTTGTTCACACCTGTAAGAAATGTAAAATGAACTTTTCTATCTCTTAAAGAGCCATCAGTTAAAATATTTTTGGCCTGTATCTTCAACATACTCAGATATGTCTAAATGGCCTAAGGAATATATTTATTCACATATTTCACAGTATTTTATCAGCAGACAAAGCAAACTTGGCTCAGTGCATTGAAGGCACTCATTTACTGAAGTTCAGTCAATTACATCTGCACAATCCTCCTAAAGGTAATGGGCTTGCACAAATGTGACAGGATCTCAAGCAAATGAAATGGAAACTGGGAGCATTTTTGGTACTGCTGAGGTACACACTGAAGAAAGAAACAGCCTGAATGTGCATTGCATTGATATCCCACACTGCTAGGAAATGTGTGGTCCTGTCCTTTACATCACCAATTACTCCTTCTCATTTCTTCTGATCTCCTTCTCCCCACTTGCAGGCAAACTTGTCTGAGTCACTTGTGTTTGCGCAGCTTCTGACAAGTCAAACCGAAAAGTTCCTCAGGTTAAATATTACCTACGGCAGCTCCTTGATCTTGTTCACTTCTGCCACATGGATGCTTGTCCTGGCACAAAGAGAGAAGAGGAGGCCAGAAAGGCTCACAGCTGGAGAGAGCAGGCTGCCTTTTATAAAAAGTGTATGGGTGCAAGGGACTGTCTCTTTCACCGGCAGTGCCCAAAATATCTGTTTAAACTGCCTGTGGAACTCGCCTCTTGACTGCCTGTGGAACTTGACTGCCAGCTCCAAATGTTCAGAAGTTTTTGAAACACAAGCTTGCAATCTTTTAGTATCTCTTCTGAGAAACTTAGAACTGAATAGAAAACATTTCTATTACCGACTTAGCTTTTTGCATGCATTTAAAATCTGGAAACATTGGTAAATAAGCTGTTATTTCTTTAAAGAGACATTTACCTTGAGTATCCCTATAGTCTGCAGATTCTTCTAAAAGATTCTTTAAATAATCTGTATAAAGAAAAAAATAATATAGAGATAGTTCTGTTAAAGAAACAAACAACACGAGAAAGTAGTAAACCCCACTTTTTTTCCTGGAAATCTGCTTTTCAGATCTCCTAGTAATATATAAAGATCTACTACCTAATCTTTTAAATCTGTCGAACTAATAACCAAGTGAAAACTAGCATTTCCATAATGAAAGTATGTCAACAAAGAGATAGGTGATTGAAACAGTGGTCTTCTCCATTGAAAAATGATATATTGTATACTTTATTCCAGAAAAAAACCAAGCAAGTGAAAAATTAGCACATACTTGCAATCATTTACATTTAAGCTAGTGCAAAAACTTGAAGATTGTGTATATTTGTCTGAGCACCTAACTACTCAATAGAAGCTAATAAAAAAAGCAGTCCACTACAGAAAATCTGATTATGATTAAGATTTTTCAGTAATAAAAATAGTATACTTCCCTCAGTGTTCAAATAGGTGTTTTCTGTTTTCAGTGATACATGTAGTTCAACCACGAGATGGCACCCTCAATCCATTAAACTCTTGGTAGTTTTAAAATCTATTTTACTTCACTAAAATTAACTCCAAATGCATGACTATACAAGAAAACATCCCCCTCGAGTTTCCAATCCCTGGCTAAATGTCTAGTTCATAAAAAAGTGCAACACCCTGTCAAAGATTAATATATATATATATATATATCTCCTCAGTAAAATGTCAACCATCAATTCTCTATATGCCACAACTTTGAACTCCTTAAAATGAAAAGAAACCAAAACAGAAACATTCCAAGAGACAAATTAGATTGATAAAACCAACAAATACTGATTTGTAATTACCTTTTAAATGAAATATTAAGATTCTGGCAGATCTACTGAAAACTAATTACATGTAATGTTGCAAGCATTCAATTTTAGCTTCTCAGTTGTACAAGTTTCATGTAGGAGTGAAATAATTCAACTCCCATATGCTTGCCCTACCCAAATTAATTCTTTCATTCAAAAAGGATTGGGAGCCAATTGTTCCTGCCTTCACAAGATGTCTTGCTTCATGCATGCCCCTCAGAGACCATTCAGTGTATTGTAATCTTTTCCTTATGCACAAAATTAAGAGGGAATTATGAAACGTTGCTGCAGTAGGACTGCTACGAAGAGTGAGAGAACTTGTCACAGTCAATGGAAGCTTTGAGAAAAACAGAGCTACAGGAAGAGAAACATTTGGCACTGACATTTTATTGTTAGGCAGGGACTGAAGGGAGGATCCAAGGGAGAAGCATGAAGAGTAGGTTGGGGTGCAGGAAGAGGAACCGGCTGGGAGACAAGGGAGGGAGCTCTGGGAAGTCTGATTGGCTGAGCCATGAGAACACTCAGCTTTCTGCTCTACTCAAAGTTCTGCCCGATCATTATCAGACCTTGTAGGTCTGACATGGCACCAAAACTTCTCTTGCTGTACTCCATCAATATTGCATCCTTCATGTCCCTCAAAATCTTGTGCTGTAGTAGCTACCACACATTCCAACACAATATTTAGGTAGATATATATTCCATTTAAAAAGAAGTTAATCTTGCTTCACCTTGGGTTATGCTGGTAAGAGGCTTGTGTGAGAGAAAAAAAATTGACAGGAGGTATTTTGAAAGGAACTGAGAAGAGTTCACACATTGGGTTTAACTTGGTCTAACCTGGAGGAACCTCTTATGGATATGACACCAGTTGCCCTCTCCTGCCCTGCCTGGGGATAGGTGGTCTCTCCAGTTGAAGCTGTGCCATGATGCTGAGGCAGAGCCCTCTTTGGACTCCACCATACAGCCAACAAATTAAAGCTTTACAATTGCAACTTGATCTTCACTGGAGCCTCACAAAAGACTCCAATGGGAACCTCCCAGTATAAAATATGAATCCCTACAACTTATACAGAAATAAGGCTCCCGAACCACACATTCACCTCTACAGGCTGGGAACAAGAAGTAAGAAGGGTATAATTTCCTCATCTGCAAATGTACAGCTGGCACTCTAACACACTGTCCCTGGTACATGGAGACACCCAATTTAACATCCCAAGTAACTGCAGTGGAAACATAAAACCAGAGACCCAAGATGGAAATTAATTATTTATTGGCATATTCATGCTTTATAATATGTTTCCCGAAGCACCACCATGCAAAACCATTTTAGGATGGGTATTTTCTAGCATCTTAAATTATATAATCAGTGAACAGAAGAGGGAAAATCAGAGATTTTAACCTAACTGCATTCATTTAAAATTCTGTATTTAAAAAAGAAGGCAGCCTTTGTCTTACAAAACTGGAGCAGCCAATAAAACTTACAACTGTAAAATCCTGCAAGTGATAAATAGGTAATTTTCATCTTGTTACTCTCTTTATCTGGTAAGTGGACCTCAGTTCACAGCTAAAACTCAGCTTCAGAGAAGCATCAGAACAGATATTTTTAGTCTCTTCTGTGAATACACATTGGAAATTCTGTGCTTACAACAGCTTTCTGGAAGTACTGCCATGAACTACACAGACAAGCTAATTTCACAGACATGAAAAACGTTGCAGTAAAAATTCTGCAAAAATATTCCTAATTAAATAAATACAGAAGTCAGATACTAAGGTGAAATGGTATCTATTGTCTTTGCAAAAATAAAAAAATTCCCCTCTGAAATATGCTTTTGTTGTTCAGATTAGAAAGACCTTCACCATACCATCAGAAATTCTTAATTCTGCTGGATACCCCAAAACACAACAAAAATCAACATAAAAACAAAAATCCTTTTACATTGACTTTTATGATAGATTGTTTTTTATGTTAATTTTTAAATGCTAGCATAAAAACTAGTACTGTTTTTGTGATGAAAATTTCCTTATGCCTACTTCTACCTGACAGCAGCTCCCAATTCTCTCTTCCCACTTGCTGGGGGCAGTGGCTATCACTTCTTCTGCTTAAAATTATCTTCTACGTCATTAACTACTTTTTGTCTTAGGTTGTCTAATGTAATTAAATTAAATTCAAAGCAATTGTTCCAAAACATGTGATTGGCCTTGAGTCTGACAACTCTATTTTCAACCTGCAAAGCCACAGAGTGCAAAAAGGCTTATTTTTCATCCCACTCAGCCTCCCCTCACTATAACCCAGTTAAGGATAATAAAAGACACTCTCTGCCAACCTTATGTCATGAAAAAGAGAAGAGAGGCTTATCCTGTGACAGTGAAGAGCCTGCTCATATTGCACAGTCTCAAGTCATCTATTCAAATCAGAGTTTTTTGGAAGAAGAGAATCACCTCTCCTTCATTTCTCTCAGAAATCAGAGGCCTCTAATTAACCTCCCCCATAAGCTATCTAATATTTGCTGTATAGAGCTCAGGGCCAGTATGTGAAGAAGTGGAAGTCCGCTTACTGGACTGGAGAAGCTGTATAATTAAAAAGAAACACTGCTGAGCTCTGCCTCTCCTTGGCTGATTTATGAGTCCACCTGCTCCTGCTTTTGTTAGCACAAAAGTAACTCCACTTCAAAGCACAGCAACAGTCTTGTGATGTGACCAAATAGCAGCAGGTTACCAGTACAAAGCTGTCCCACTGACACAGAACATCTAAATAGGAAGAAATCCCTGCTGACTCAGGCCTGACAGCTTCGTTTCCTGGATTATTTTCATTCCACTGCTCTCGCCCTCCTCCCCACAGGTTCCCCCTGTCTCCGGCCTGGGCAGCTGCTCCATTGCTACGTCTCACCCACTGCAACAATAGGTACAAGTGTTTTGCATGTCCTCCAGATGTTCATATAGAACGAGTTTATGGAGGCATTGCTCAATATTACACAGAGCTGTTGGGAGGTAACTAAAGCAGATGGGTCATCCACAGAGACATGGAAGAGTCAGAAAAAGACAACACACATGCATGATAGATTGAACAGGCTGAAAATGAAACAGATCCAAAATACCATTCTCCAGCCCCAGCATAATTAAATTCTTGGCTGGATCTCTTTTATTGCTCACACAGAACAAGAGAAAATTACTTTTCTAAATTTTCTACCAGCATCCCAAGGCAATCCCATTCCTTTCAACAGTATTTGCAGGTGTATTTGAAGATGGGCAGCCACAGTAAGGTCTGCAGACTGGGGACACCCCCAACAACCCCCATCAGTACAGGATGAGGCTTTTTTCAGATCTAAAACAGTCTGTCCCAACCACCATGACAGCTAATCATCACAAGGAATTGCCCTTCAACATCTGAGTATTGTTTCAGTGCCATCCATCCCTGACACCTCTTGCTCTGCTGTGTATATTGACAATGGCATTTGATCCATCCTGATTCTCTTTTTAACTAAACTGTTTCAGTTAAAATCTTTGAACTTACCCAAAGCTCTGCTGACTTTGAAGTGTATAATAAGGTATACCAAGCCCTAAGTCAATATCCTTTTAAAATAAACCAACTCCGCAAATACCATTATATGGTTTGATTTTTATCAGTTAAGTATCATTAAAATATCAAAATATTCAATTTAATAAGGACTTCTCCCCCTCTTTTCAACACCTTGAGTTTAATGAGATGATTAAAATGAAAAAAGTCAATGTTAATAACTCAGTAACTGCTCTATAACACTCAAGTCTCTATCTGCCACAGCATCACTAGTCTAAGTACTTGCTGGGGAAATGCCAACTAGCTGCTACAGAGCCAAAAAAAAAGGTCACAGAGCACTTTATTTTGCAGTTACTACATAAACAGAGGCTATTTTTAGATAGCTCATCAAGAAGCAATGGCTCTCAAAAACAATGCCTTAAGTATTTCCAAATCCTTACAGGAGCCATCCCCCTCTTACAACAAACACATCTCAAAACACTTCACAAAGGAGGCCTCTGTAACTGCCCTCCCTTTACAGACAAAAAAAAAAAAAACCCTGCATCATGGAGATGACTTGCTCAAAGTCACCCAAACATGCCACTGCCAGAGCAGGGTATAGAACCCAGATGTCCTAGCTTCAAATCAACTCCTCAGCTGGCCCTGGTAACAAGTCTTAAGCTCTTACTGGTTTGCACTAAAAAAAAAAAAAAAAAAAAAAAAAAAAGTGTTTTGCCTTTAAAAGAGTATGTATTTTACAGACAAAACACCTGGGTGGGGGAGAAATGGAGAAGCTACTTACAGAAGTTCACAGCTGCATAGACATCTTTCTTCTCCTTGTTCCAATTTTCCATATTGTCTTTTTCATTTGTTATATGCCCATCCCCCCAAAAAACAAAGAAAAAGCAAAACCCAAAGCAGAACAGGAGCATTCCAAGCTTCCAAGGAAATTACAGGCTTCTATTATCACAGATTAAAGGAGAAACCACCACAGGTTTCATGTTTTCTATGTATTGCTGAATTTACCATCAGAACACACCACAGTGCTGGAAATATTAGGATCTTGCTTGTGTATCTTAGCGTAATCAATATTAACAAGGAAAGGTTAAAACCCATGCTAGGTTTTAAGAAAAGCTTCTCATACTGTGACATGTTTTTAAAAAGCCTCACATATCTGAATTCAGATAAACATGCTTTACAGATGGATACAACTGTCTGAAAACGGGGGTCCTGGGGCGTGTGAAGATGGACTTCTTAAGCCTGCAGAAGAACTTAATTGTACCTGTCAACAGGAGCCTGTATTGGGGAATCCTCTGCACTGGCTTGAGCAGATAGTGCTTGAGGGCCAGACTAGCACAGCGGGGGCTCATCTGAAAGAAACACCCAAAATAAATAACAATTCCACAGCAGTCAAAGGTTCCAGCAAAAGCAAACATGCCTACAAACAACTAGTGATTATACTGGATAAGCTTTTTATCTTTGGAAAGTGCTACTGCCACAGTGTTAAGCACCACACTACAGAGCAAGCACGCAAAACTACCCACGTGTTAAAGACATGAGTAAGCACTCGTACTCTGTGGATTCAAAACAGGTGCTTTGACCTAGGAGAAGGAGAGGTGAAGCTTCCCAGAAATTAAGGAAACAGGGTAGCAAGGGTAACATGCTCCTTTGTGAGAGCTGTCAGTGTCCATTAGGCAAAAAAGTGCTAACTGCAGAAGTTTTAATTAGCCCACACCTCTGAAGACAGCACAGAATTAAAAGATCCATGCTTCAAGAATGCCAATTATCTTGAGTTTGCATTCAAAATAATCTGAATGTGAAACATCGAGTCCTTCAAAATGCCTCTTGTCTTCTTCCTGTCTCAAGCCAAGACTGCAGCAAAAAACCCCATCACCAAAGCACAAACAAATTGAGGACAGCTTCTAAAGCTCAGTGGAGGATCACAACTGCTAAAAAGTCACAAAACAGCATATATCTTACAAGGGAATACAATACCTCGAAGTCTTTGACCACTGAAGCAAATCCTGCATTCTTCTTACACTGTTCATCTAATAATGCAACATTTTTATCAAATTCTTTGATGTAAGTTGAATACATCTTTAGGTAGGGACCCTTTTTAACAAATATATCAGCAATTCTTTGATGCTCAAGCCTAGAAACAACAAGAACAAAAAAGATGCAATTAGAGCTTAAAATAGCATATTTCTTAACCCTACAGCAAAACATCTCTCTTTTTCAGAGTAAAATGTGCTAGTTTATGTTCTGAACAAAAAGCTTACAGCAGATAGGCATCCATCTCAGTTGCTACTCTGAAAAAATCTTATTAGGCACACAACAACACACCAGTATTAGATGACAACCACTTAATACACAGTCTTAGAAAAAATGGCCTTGGACTCTTTGAACACTTTAGTTCAAGGTGGATTTCTGAGGAAATGGATCTTCAAACTTCAAACTCAAGAGCAAGTCTTTGCCCATGGCAGTGCCTTTGTCAGTAGGTTTGGTAGAGCTCCACCCACCAGTGGTAACTGAGAATGGTCTTCAAGGGGATTGTGGCTATCCATCAGTGCTATGCCTGATAAGTAAATCTAAACTACCTCTAAAATGCAAACTAGACTTCAGAACAGCCTCCTTTTTCCTAATGAAATCTGTGCTCTTATCATGCTCATGGCAGGGACCAGAACTTTCAATTAAAAACAAAATTTCAAATAAAAACTGTGATTGCTACAAAAATGTATTGGCACACCTTCTGGACCTTTTGGGATGCATCTAAATGGCACAAAAGCACATCTAAATGAAAAATGATCTCCTACACTTTCAAAGTAAACTCTGACATTTAGGAAGGTACATGAAACACAAACGAGTCAAACCACGATCACGTGGAGTCACATAAGCCCCCCAGATAAATTTCAACATGAAAGGAGTGGTATCCCTTTATTGACAGTCACCAGTGAGATAATCGCTCTTCCAGTTCCCTCAGGAGGTCCCGATTGAGTTCGTAGAGCTGAGGTAGGTAGTAGAGGATCTGATTCAGGATTCTGTCCTCAATCACTGGCTTTCCAAGTTGCCTAGAGGCATGCGCCACAGCATCCCGGAAATCCTGCCGGAGTACAAAGAGAACAGAACCCCCCCTTGCCATGAGTGAGCAGCCTTCAAAGCACCAACACAGAGTGCACAACGGAGTTCTCATCGCAGACATTCCAGGCACTGCTCCCTATTACCAAAGGCAAGGCGGGTACCATCTGGGTTATGTTTTCCTGCAGCTTCAATTTACTCCCCTGGGACTGCCTTAATCCCTTTGGTTTGACACTGGAGCTTTACTTCCTTGCTCCTGTATGCATAATATAGAAGTTGTTCATTATTTTTACAACATGCCCTCAAGAAATGTGTTGGTATTACTTATGAGGAAACTAAGGCGGGCTAAACAAAGCTTGTATCTGCAAGGTTATTGGCAATCCTGAGTGTCTTCTTGCAAAATATATAAATCAAAAAGCAAAACTGTTACAACAGCTAATATAACCATATTATCTTACTTAAAAATCATCCTAGTTTTCATAACTCAGCTACAAATGCCATTTTGGAAGATATTCCTCTCTGACAAAAATGTAGGGTCAAAAAATTTATGTACCAGCTCTTCTAGATACAGGAAAATTAACATCTAACAAAAAGATACTGTAACAACAGGGGAATCGTGATTTCAAATGTTGGCAATGATCAAAACCAACACTGACTGGTACCTTTCAAACACTTTCAGGCAGGAGGAAAATCCTACTTACTCTTGAAGGATCTTATAGCATTTTCGTGCTATAACCAGCTCCCAACAGGACAGAGCTGAGGCTCATTGGTCCTTGTTAAACTATTTTAAATTAAAATCTTGATCCCACACAAATCAGCATGGCCAAGATTGAAACTCAGTATCCATTATACAAGGTATTTTCCCTATTCACAAGCAAACAAATATTTCAAAAAGTTTAGCAGTCTAGCATTTCACTTGAAAAACAACACTGTCTTAACTGATAAAAAAGAAAATATAAATTAGGTGGTGTTACGTATTACCGTGTCTCACTTGAAGTTGGGCAAAAAGAGAATTAATGCAAAATAGCTCTTTTGGAGTTTGTGGTTAATGAAACCTAATATCACATGCACAATCTATAGCTATCCTGAAAAAAAAGTGACCAAAAATATGTTCTAAGTGCAAGAATAAGTTTTATTTTAAATGGGCATGGGGTCCACACCTGCCTTTGGAAACCTGTAGGATCCTCAGGTTGAGGTAAAAATTAATCCAACTTCATCCCCTCTTTTCCCCCTCCCCAGGTCTACTACTACAGTCCTTAGTAGCTATCTCATCAGTCCAGCATCTGGCACTATTTAGGGTCTCTCAAACTGAAGACTCAACTTTCCCCTGTTCTCCCTCCTCATTACGTCAGCTCTGGGCAACGTGAGCTCCAGACACACTTTCTTGCTTTGTGACCCTCTAGGTCATGAAGGCTGTGACTGGGCAGTCCTGACAAGAAACTGAAAGGAGATACAGGGCACTGGCTGTAATGGGGGGAAGGCTGAGAACTAAATGCAAGGGAGTTAAAAAACAGATGGCGTTATTCATATGGAAATGTTCTGGTTTACATCCTCTGTGCAGACTAGTGACACATAGGTTAACTACCAGCTGCATCTTATGGGTTTTTCTGACCCTGGGGCATTGCTTAACACTGAAATGATACATGGAATTACAATGGCAAAAGCTCAAATGAGGCATTCTGGAGAGCTCCATGCAAAATGCATCATCATATTATGATAATATTCTTCCCCTGCCCCCAGTCGTATGCACACACAATACACTGTACGTACTTTGCCATAGGATGAGACAAGAATTTTGTTTGTATGTCATAAGGCTACCTGCACAATGAAAAGCAAAGCAGTTTTGTCTGTATTGTAATCAACAACCCAGGCTTTCCCCTGACCAAAAACAAAAGGAGAGCAGGGAGCCAGGTTTAAGTGCCACTAGATAACACAGGAACGTCAGCTGTAGTTAAGAGCATTTATTTAACTTCTAGATACAGCATTCAAAGGGTCTGCAGGGCCTTTTCCAAATACAGATTTGGTTTTTCAGCTAGCTTGACCCAAAGTCTGTCAGCTTCATCACAGTTTATAGATAATGCCATGAGAGGATCTATCATTAAAACAGCCAACCAAAACTTTACATCCTCACCCACTGCATCCCTTTCCAAAATCGAGTAAACTGAGGAAGTGCTGCAGCGAGGAAATACAGGGAAGAAAGGTAATGTGAACCCATCAAATTTCGAAAGCCTGTAAAACAACAAGAGCTAAACTTCAATGGCTTTCTTTTGTCTTGTTTTTTTTGTTGTTTTTTTTTTGTTTTTTTTTTTAAATTATCTACACTACTGACTATGCATTTGTCACTGTAATCATATTAAGATTTATTTTTAACCTGGCAGTGGGTGTGAAGTAACTGTCATGCCAAGTTCATCTTGAGATAAACTCAAGAGTTGAATGCAGAGAGCACATGCCTGCGGATTGGGGATGGGAAAAGAAAAACAAATGTAACAAGGTTGGAATTAACAGTGTTTACACTTGAAGGTACTGGCCTTCTGAGAAAGTAATTTCATATCCAAAAGGACAAAACACAGATCAGGTCTGGTTTAATTACCAGATGTAAAATATGCTCATTTACAAACTGAAGCCTGAAATTTCACCCCAAGGGGTGGAAGGTATTCAGACGTCAACTTTTAATGCAAGTAGGTGAATGACTTAGAAATTAGAAACTACAGTAAAAGTAAGTTAAAGCACCAGGGCCTAACTCCTTCTAAATCTAAATCAGTTCACTGCTAAATAAAAGCAGAATTGCTCTTGGAAATAATATATACATTGCTCTGGTATCTATACATGCCTGCATGAAGGTATTTACACTACAAATGTATTTAGCACATAGTCCTACATAACACTTCTGAAGAGCACTGCTTTCATCAGTCTGTTCAAAGGCAATCACCTAGGTTGTCCTAGAAATTATTCTCTTTGAAGCAATGCAGCAATTCACTACAAATGAATTTTAAAGACAGATTTTCTAATTAAAAATGGATCTTTCAAATACTCCAATCTTACTCATTAAAAAAAAATAAAGAAGAACACAAAACCAAACCCAAAAAGCAACTTGCCACACTTTGGAATTAATATGTTTATTTCACCAAAAAACAATTGCAACATGTTGCATATGCTGCATGACAAAACCCAAAATATTGTGCTAGTTATACTGAATCGTGCCAGCTTCTTACCAGAATATTTTTATTTCCTTTCTGAAGTGGGGATGCTATTGCACATCTTCTGAAATGCTTGTTTATAGTTTCTAGTTTTACGTTATATTCTGGTCCAATAATAATCTTCTGATACCACTTTTTACTGATTAGGTAAAGGCAATTGTTTTCACACAGCTACTTCAAGAGGACTGCACACATCACCATCCCTGGAAAGAACATTCTTTCCAAACCAGAAACAGTTTTAGTTTATGCTAGACTGAGACAGCCTCCCACAGGGTACTTGTCCATACGTAAATCTAGTCTAGGCATATTAAAGGCTTCTGAGTACATGCTGTTGCTGAATTACTGCCTGATAAAACACTTCCAACTTGAAAATGTGTAGGAAATTCTATTTATCCTGTTAGTATACACTCCCCTTAGAGCTGTGGAGTTTTTAAACAATATTTGAGGAGGTTACCACCATCACTGCTTTTGTTTCCTCCCACCACTCCTTCAGTGCAGCCTCCTTAAAGAAAGCAAAAGGGCTGTGATATCTGCAATAATTCTGACCCTGTTCTGAATCATCTGCGATCAGCCCATGCACTTCCCCTCTGCAAAGGCCATGACTCACAATCCCTCAGTTCTTCCCACCAGAGGATTCCCAGCCTGCACTGCCTGTGTCAGTCTATGAAGCAAAGGACCATTTTAGTTGTAAACCAAAAAGAGGTACTGAGCAGACTAAAACCAGCTCAGCTGCTGACTGGGTTAAGTGCACCTTCAGGTATCTAATAGTTGAATGAAGATAATTTCAAATGTGTGAAATTAAAACTTCTTGGAAATTTAACAGGAAGAGAAAGGACTACATAATCTTAACATAATCATGTGTTCTACTCCTAAAGCTTCAGCCAATATTCACCTTGGATATGTTCTCCCAGAACATACCAAGAGCAAAGCAAAAATAAGTCATAATCGCTTCCACTGAGGTACAACTCCCAGCTAAATACACCTGCAGATAGCTCAAATATCAGTTTAATTTAAGGAAAAAGGTATGTTTGCACTCAGACGCTTTTCAAGGAATTCATGCACACACACACACACACACACATCCGATGGGGAAGGAGGAGGGAAGGGGAGGAAGTTTCACGACTGCCAGGCTGCTAGATGTGACAAACTGTACACATGACTGCTTAGGAACACAGCTACAGAAGACTTAACAAACAGATTATTTAAAATGTAAACAGGCACTCCTAGCTAGAGTCAGACTATTAGCCATAAACTGCTAAGTTAAACTAAGGCAACTATAGTTAAGACTATGACTAAGTGTGGATCATGACATTTTTCAAACATATACCAGTACTTTTGGAAAGCTGCCAAGGAGTTCCACACTCTTTTTTCTCAGATAACAATTTATAAGTATCTAAGGAAATAATGTAGTTAATTTTTTCACAATAATCAATTATTTGACTGTGGCATATTCCCAGAATGTTATTTCAGGGAATAGTCTGGGTAGTAGAGCAATATTTCCTTCTAAACTAAAACTATTTTATTAGTCTTCTTAGGAGGAGGACTAGAGTTGCAACTCATTGTCCTTTGTCTCAGCAGTTCTAAAGCACTTCAGAGACTAAAAATTGATCAATATATTCACCTCAGACTGGTCAAATATTTAAATGTAGATGGAGGGAAAGGAGTTGGAAGCTGAGAGAATTTTTCACAGTCAAACAGTAAGTCAATTGTAAGCCAGGACCAGAGGTCAGAACTTTGCTCCAAAGGCTATAGCTATTTTATTTTTCATTACATTCTTTTTCCAAATCTACTATGAAATATTTTTCATAATACTTGGCTACAATACACATCAGTTTTAATAGATATATAAAACTATATATAGTTTTTATATATAGAATTTTGCAATTTTCTTCTGAAAAATGGAAACATTAAACCAGAATTTTTCACTCTTCTAAGTGTCTCTGGAAGGACACACAATAGGAAATGATGCTCGACCTCTTATCTACATTCTCCCATAAGAGGCTGATCTTGTGGCTGCAGAAATGCTAAGAGGTGCCTCTTGACAAGCTCCTACTTACTTGGTCTCGGAGTCCAAATACGGACAGTGCAGGGGTCCAAGTCAGATGCACAGATTTAAAAGCTCAGGCAAAAGCCCACAGGCCTAAGCTTTTCTTTTCACATGGCAAAAAGTCATACACTAAGCCTTGCAGTGGAAGGAGTAAGCTCAAAAAACCAAGTTTCTCTGCTGCACCAGAAGCGTTGCCGCTTGGACAACAGCAGCAGGGAGGAAACAGAATCAAAAAGAATGGAAAGAACAAAAGAGTGGTGGGGGTTTTGGCAAAAGAACAAAATTTGGAGCAAAAATGTACGCAAAAGCCCAACAAATAAACCAGGCAGTTTACCCTCCCTGTGCCAGGGTGTTGCTGAGGAGGTCCTCTCACTCATGCGAAGCAAACCATCTCCAAAGAATCCCACAACAACGAAGTACAAAGGGCACCAATCCTGCCTTACTTCTTTTCCAGGGACACTGGGTGGTTTTTGGGCACAGGGCAACTCAGAGAGAAGTGATAAGATTGTTTCTCTTATGCCACTTGTGTTTTACACCCAGTTCATTGTTTCCTTTTGTCTGCAAGTGTCCTTAGGGAAAAAGTAGTACTTCTTCCATATTCTCAACCCTTGTTTACCCTCAGGAGGCCATGTGTGAGCCATCTCACAAACATGCATACAGAAGAGCTAGTTTGATTTAAGCTCCTTTGTTTCCAGGAGTTTCTAAAAGTATTTTACTGGAATCTTGTCCCCTAAGAGACCACTAACACAGTAACAGAAATACAAAGAATTCAAGATTACATCTAATGTTTGATTACACCCTCAAGCAACCCCATTCGCTGAGTCTGAGACTGTGTGCAAAGCCAGGTGAGTCCCTTATCTCTGTTATGATCAGCTTGTTTAGTATTTATAGAAGTTTCACCAAGTGTTTATAATTTTGCTGTGTGTCTTCAACAGAAGCAGTCAGATGTGCTTGTAATGTGCGACAGTGTCCACATAGGCTGGCACCCTGGTATCTTGGAAGAATTGCTCCACCTAACTTGACTTTGTCAATATAAAAGAAAAAAATGCTAAAAAAAAATTCAGCGGTACTTGTAACCAGTTTGCAATCACATTCCTACATTCTCAACTGCTTTAGATTCCACTTCAAAGGCTCTAAGAAGAAGCAAATTAAAAAGCTTTTTCTTACATCAACAGTCCTGTTCCCTGGTGCCACGTGGTGCATTTAGCTGACGTTGGTAAAACATACTGAGGAGAATATCATTCAATTCAGATCATTGCTAATGGAATTAGCCACTAAATTTCAAGTGGAAAACTATGAACAGATGGCTCAGAAGGTGCAACTGAGGAGCCCCTGACCAGCCAAGTCTTTGCTATGCCTAAAAGAGCCCAGTCTGAGGAGAATCTGAGTTCTAACTCAGAAATTTATCAGAGGTTGCTTGACTGGCAGTTGGTAATTCTGACACTGAAGGTAGTAAGCCAAAGTGGTTCAGTGCACATGAAATCAAAAGGATAGTTTTAGCAACATTAAAATATTATCCATAAGAAATATATTATTAAATTAACAGATTTAATAACATGTGTGACAAACACACAAATCCTCAGGCATACCATTCTGTGGAAATAAAAAGCTGGGTTTCTGCAACATTTCTCAGCTACAGCAGTTTCTATTTAATGAAGAATGCACACACACAGAGCCTCAAAACTGGTGCCCTCTCTGACAAGGACACTCATCAAGGTTCCTGCTGCAGGCCAACTGGCAAATTAAGGACAAAGTATTTCCTCAACTCCTAGCCTAGCATCCTCCCTGTTAGACCAGGCTGAATACGTGTTGATTGTTATTGCTAGCCAAAAAAAACATGTTTAATAGTTTTTATTTGGCAGCTAGAAACTAGCAGATTGTCATGAATAAAGCTGCCGGTTATCCATTAGAGGAAAAGCAAAACACATCTTACACCACTGCACATTTACGCTGTGGGGACGGCTTTAAGTTTATCCTAGAAACTTCCTAAGCTCTTTACTCTTCCCTTTCTCACATTGTTCTTCTGCTTGTCTGTATCCTCCTTACCAACAGCCTTTCTTCCAGTACTGCATATATTACCTAAAAAACTGGTACACTGAAAAGCAAAGACACCTTTAGAAAATAAGTTAAATGCCTGAAAAATATGATAATTTAAAATTATACAGCTTAAAACTTGCCTAGGACAACTCTTTCTTTAACCAGTATTTAAGATTGAGTTCTATATTAGAAACCATGTTGGATGGAAGTTGTATATCGGCTACAACTGGCTGATCCAGCTTTTAAAAACCAAGCCTGAGCAGAATCAGAAAATCAATTACTGGGAGGAAAGCAAAAGAGGAACCAGCAAATTATGTGGTAAATTTTTGTTCCCTGAAAATAATCTCTCTATTCCAGGACTGTATACAAGCATCTATAAGAGCCTTTGTTCCCAGTTTCACAGAATATGCTTCTCAAGAGACTGAGATAGACCTATGCATCTGTTTGCAATGTAACCACTTCTATTGCCCAAGGGGAAAAACCACTATGCTTGCACTTAATAGAGTAACAAAATGATACAAACACATATCATTTCAAACTTGACAGAAAACACACACAATGAAGCTAGAGACAGAAAAATTCTTAATTCATTTACTATTATCACCTTCAAAACAGTATGTTTTATAGATGATCAATCTGCACAAACAGATGAAATACTTAACCCTTGTTGCACACAACTTATTGCAGGTACTACAATCACAGGTGTTATCAGAAAGCAAACATCTGCCAAGAAACTGCAGCTTCAAAAAAATATGGTGCCATGGTGATGGATGCACCATTAGAGCTACTAGCTATTAGTTGGATTACTTCAAGAATGTGCATTTTAATGTACCATTTCTAAAAGTAAATTGTTCCTGACTCCCCTCACCATGTAAGGAGTTATTCTAACCAAAAACTTTATTTTTGTTGCTACGTACATATTTATAAACCAGAACAAGCTGGCTTATAAATAGGATTCTGATTAACATAAATCAATATATATTCAATTTTCTGTATTCAATACCCACACTCAACTGGAAACTGCATAAATTAATTAAGGAGATCCGGAAAGAACCACCGAAATATGAATCCATTATATAAAATATGAAACCCTAAAGTTCAGCTTAATTAAATTAAATTTTATATTTTGAATATGTAGATGCAGCAGGAAAAAGGCACAGTCACTACCATAAAACCAAAACACAAAACTTTAATAGATTAAACAAATAGAAGAAGAAACTGCTTTTTTTTTTAGTACTTACAATGTGTAAGAGCTTTAGCACATCCACAAACCTATCAGAAAAGCAAGAAAAAGCAAACAGTTACATTTTAATTACCCAATTAAAATAAATTGAGTAGTTATCAAGTTTAACATTGACACTTACACTTTCTCTGAGCTCATGATCTCCTTGGCAATATGGTAAACCTTTGTTTTCTTTCCAGCTGCCTTACTCTGCAAATAAAATTATATGTTATACTATGCACCTACTAAAACTATCATAAAGATCATTTCCAGCTATTAGTTCCTCAAATCCAATGTAATTATTCAATAGTTACTTCTAAGAAAAACACTTCACACTGCTTTGAAATCTCTTGGCTTTGACACCTTCTGGTTTTTCAGGATCTGTGAGCAAATCAATTTAGCTTGGATCTGGAAACAACAATATTAGCTAAGAGCAGTTTTTACTACACTGTCAGCCCTTTCTTTTAATTATTACAGGAAGCACTGAAGCCCATAATCATTGAAGCCCCAGCAAACAACAATTATTATTTAGTAAAAGTACTAAAGTACAGACAATATTTCTGTATTATTGGATTCTTTTTTTCTGATTAATACAGCAATAGTAATATTTGCAGTGAACTCAAATGTGTTTCCAGAACATGTTAAAAGACATATACACTTTCTTTACTGAAAAACAAGATGACATGAGAGAAATAAAATAGAAAAATATCACTTTGAAGAGAAAAGTCACTTTCTGACAATCTACCAACGGAGCTGCTGGAACACATAGCAACCATACTGCAAAGATGCAGAAATGTGAGCCTTGTCATCCGCCTGAAACACTGTGGAGTTGATGCTGGGTTTCATGCACACATTTGGCTTCCAAAAAACCAATGGCACTCTCCTAGATCAGGCAGAGGGAACAGATATAACAAAGCAAAGGGGCGGGCATCACGATGCAAATGTGTTTCCTACACAGTGTAACTTTCATGTGCGATTTCCCTCAGACAGAACACCTTTCTCCAAAACAGCTCTCATGGTTTGCCATATGCTTTCCTGCTGCCAGCTGTCACCACATCTATTGCATATTCAGGCTTTCATTTTAATGGGCTGCCAAGAAAGAGAGGACAAGGAGCCCTAAAACATCACAGGATATACAACTCGAGTGAGATGGAAGTCCTGGGAAGGCTGTATGGAGTATGGTAGTATAACACGGGCACTGAACGGTTTATCTAGAAAATCAGGTATCAGTGACATTTTGCCCACAAAACTTTGGTTCATAAGCACTAATGTTGTAAGATTTCTCTGGAGACTCAGTTCTTTTCTAAATCTATAAATTAGTCTCAAGTGCTGGAAATTAAACTGTGGAACAGATAGTACTCATAGGTTGGTTTTAAAGATACTATTGTATTCAAAATAAAATTTAAATCTAAATTAAATTTTTTCATTGGAATTCAAATGACACCATGCCTAATTACTAAATTAAAATTAATTTCTAAATTAATAATTTGATATAACACCACACATGTGCAAAATACATTATTTATTTTATATACTATATAGAGACACATCTGCATATAGATCTGGGATTTTACTTCTGAAATTAAATTTACTTCCAAAGAACACTTAGATCTATCCACGGTGGGTCAACCGCATCCAGGCAAGATTTTAACACCTATTCTCAGGCCTCTATGCCTATTTAGAAAGCACAGCTGACATGCTCCCTACAAGACTGAATTCACAAGTGAGTCAATTATGCAGAGCAAGGTATCTGCCATCACTGTAGATGTGTCAGTTGCAAATTAGATGAAAATTAGTGTTTTGAGAACAAGATGCCACCGCTAAACAATTACAAAACGAAATATCACAGTCTGTTTTCAACCCCATTTGAAAGACTTTTCACATACCAGCTGGCACTGAAAGGGCCACTTTGCATTTGCTCAAAGATACTCTGGCTCTGAGAGTCTCTAATGGGAGAACCGAAGGGCTACAAATAAGGCTCTCCAGCACAACACTGGAAAGGAGCCTTGTAACTCCCCTAACAGATATAAAGCATCAGAACACCCAAATGCTTGCGGTAAGGAAAAATAAAACAAGCCCAGCTGATGACCGATGCAGAGACTGCTTCATTCTCCTCTGCAGCTGCTCTCGCTGTGAGGAAGTTGGTTGTTAATTCCCAGCTGCTGGCTGCGCGTGCCGCAGGCAGCTGAAGCCAGTGACAGCAGATGCCTCACAGCAAGCACTGAATTACTCCATGAAACCTGCCTGAGAACACTCCTAATGGGGACACTCTTGTAAAACCTTTGTGAAAGTTTGAGGGCATTTCTAGAGGCACACAAGATAAGTTAGATTCTATACAGGTACAGTCTTGCTTAGTTTCACAGGAACAAGCTTTTTCCTTGACTCTTCCCCTTTCCCAATTTAGTCTTCTCATTTGGTTTAACAACATCCAGGCCTGGCATGCCAATTCTTCTCTTCCAGCACTGAAAGGTTTCATTGGGTTTTCTGTTTGTTTTATCTTGTTGGAGCTTGGTTTTTGTTTTGTTTTATAATTATTTTTAAGGAAAGGAAGCAGATATCACTACTATCAAAGGAAACAGCTGCTGGGACTGGTGCTGAGGAGAATCACTGGTCTATGGGCAGGCTGGTTTCAGGGTGTCCAGGACTGAGAAGTAAGAACATGAGTACCCCAAAAGAGAGGGATAGGACCCTCATCACTTCATTTCATTCAGAGTAGTTAACATGGTCTTCCTGCTCCTCATTTTTAGAAGAAATAAGATTAAAATAAGGAAAATCACTCTAAGCTAGCACTCGCAGAAGGTCAGACTTCAACCTCAACAGTCAGGTGTGGTTTACATTTGAAAATAGCCCAACAGGTTACAACTTATGAAATACTACAAGAGTGAGGAATAGCTTCAGAAGATAAAGATAAAAAGATACCTGTTTGTCTTCTTGAGGATCAGTCTCTCCTTTGCTTGAATCAGAATTTGTGTCATCATCTTCGTCAGAACTGTTCATGATATCTTCTTCATCTGACTGAAGATCTCCCATTACCATGCTGGGATGATCATGGTGTTCTTCTAAGGACCTAATATTAAAATATACACACCATACTTTATTCATGTAAAGAGCATTCTGTTTCACCCCACAATAAATGATCTACTTGGTATCAGAGACTCTGAAAACAGTTGTGGGTAGTCTGAAGATTACAATAGCTGGAGGCTTTTCCACAGTGGACTCATAACTCTGCAACATTTTATTCATGCTAGAATTGATACAATGCTCATTGACAGCGAGTAAAAGTCACAGAATCTTTGGAGTATTTATATTATTCATGTCCATCAGAGTTTGCCCAACAACAAAGTCTGATAAATCTATTCCCTTAATGCTGTGCACATGTATAGAGCAGCATTTGTACTGTGTGCCAGTAGGATAAAGAAAGATCACAGCCGTTTTGCTGCCTCCATCTCATAGCAGCAGGTCTTGTTCCAGACACGGTACTCACACTGGCACTTTCTGTGTGAAATTCTAGATGCATGTATACATACAGGCCTGTTTCTCAATGCATTTGCTAAACAACTGCATCAGAGATGGCAATATCATAACCATTCTGACCAACAATTCTTCTTAAAACAGGAAAGTATAACCTTTTGTGATTAAGAACACCCATCCCCCAGAAACAGACACCTTTCAGATAGCTGTCAAAGCTATAAAGCACAACCATGTTTTGCTGCTGTACAATCATTATAGAGGTCTCTTTTTATTAGCTTCAGCCGTTTTTGCAATCCAGGAATTGCATGAGACAGGCACACAGTCTTCTTCCTCTAACTAGCCTTGACAACTTCAGTAGAGATTTAAGAAAAGCAATTCTAAAAGAAAATTAAAAAGAGGGTAGGAAAGATAGATAGGAAAACAGACTAGAGGAAACAGAGCCTGAAGTTTTTGTAAGGTTACATAGAAACACAGCAAGTCTCTGGGCTCCTACTTTTAATCCTTAAAAATATCTAATAATTTTTAATTACACTAAAATTAACTAAAAATCACATAATCTGTGTTCAACATATTCAAAAAGACACTGGGATGCCACAGACTTATTTTGACATGAGCCAAAAACGATTAGTTATCCTGCAACACAAAAAGCAAATCCAGAAACCCTTGTTGACAAGCTGCTGCAGCCAGCAGAGATCTCACTGGGCTGATCAACACCTAAGTTTGCAAAGCCAACAACTGCCAGGGTTATACATTTCTCCATATACCTGATCCTTTACGTCCCTAGGCAATAGATAACAACGATTGATCTTTTCTTAGCTTTGAATCAGAGAAAAGTAGGGATAGAGGGTAACCATTCAGAGTTGCCACCTCTATCTGTGATAGCTACCAGAAGGAAAACCTTTCACCATGAGTCCCATGGAAGGCATCAGCCAGCAATCTTAAAAGCAGAAGTATTCCTACGGGCTCGGGTTCAGTATTGGGACTGGCAATGTTAACCAGGTCTGTCAGCAGCACGGACAAGGGGACTGAGGGCACCCTCAGCAAATGTGCCCAGCACGTCAAGGAAGGGGATTCTGCTACAGCAAAGAGTTGATTACTCAATGCTCAAGACAGAGTTAAAAACAAACAAATCCCACCAATAACACAACAAACCAACACAAAAATGCTGATCACAAATAGAAATATATCCTGAGGTGAAGATTAGCTGGCCTGTGGACCGACCTTGGTCACCCATGAAGACACACACAACTTGGTTCTATTACAACACAGGAAGGATTCGGGAAACTCCCAAGCAGTTACTGTCTCCCAGAACCGAATGGGGTAGGGGAAGGAAGGTGACTGTAAGGTCATCACTGAGTTCAAACAAGGTCCTGTGCCAAGACTGCAGCACCCCGGGTGCAGAGAGACACCCCTTTATTTCAGTTTGGAAATGATCAGCTCCATGCAGGAAGACAGCAGCCACCAGAGAGATGAGTGCTGATGACAACAGCATATGGCATATGCCAGGGATAGCTCCCATACAATCTCCAGGAGTTTCAGAAAGGCAAAAAAGCAGCTTTTTACTGCAGCTTTCCCTGGAACCATGCTAGCAGGAAACTAAGAATTCTGCAGTTATTCATTAACTTCAGCAATTCAGAAAACTCCTTGTCTAGTTTATATAATTCACAGTCAACTGAGAATATTTATTTTAGCAGATGCCATCTCCTATTCTTTTATTTTGACAAACATCTTTATTACATCACTAGCGTGACATAAGATAGATATATGCCCCAGCTTTAGTCAAAACCTGTAACAGAAATAACTACTGCTATTCCATCCTTTGCTAAATTACTCTAGCTTTACCATCCACATCTGTCACTGAATCTATCTCTGATCAAGGGTATTTTTCCCCCACTGCAAAATGTATTAAGTGCTTTATCTCCAACAATACTGGAATTCACTTTTTAGTTCATTATTCATTTATGTTTGGTTTTGTTAATAGACATTTTATTGCCCATTTTCCTAGCCTTAACATTTGTTTGAATTGCTGTTTTAATTTCCTTTAACTGAGATTCCTTCTCATCAAGAAAACATTGTTTTTCACACCTGTGACATCATTGTTCTTTTGCCTCAGCATATTCTACTGGATGCCCATTCCCAGATTTTGTTAACATTTTCCATTTAAATTTTTCAGGGCAATTGTGCCAAAACTTAAAAGTTTTAGAAACTCACTCTTTTGGGAGCCAGAAACAAGAATATTTACTGGTGAAAGTTTATTTTACTTGCGCAAACACAATCCTATCACCACTGAAGGACAAAGAACAAATTAGCTGGCTTGTGTTGTGTGAAGCACTTCCTAAATGTAAGATTAATCACTTTATCTAATAGAAGGTTTCAGTAAAAAAAAAAAACTACTTAAAAATTTTAATAATTAACTAATGATAATTCACGATGTATAGCAAGTGTCCACAAATGACAGCCACTCACTATGTAAGTTCTTTTTCTTCCTACAAATCACAATGTTTTTATACAGTAAGCTCCTATTCTGGTCTTTGTGGTACTTATGCACCTACTGTTAATGTGAAAGAAGATATGAGAGCTGAGAGAACTATGTATAAAATCTTGTATACTGTATCTGATCCACCAAAGTACCTCTTAGGAATCCCTATAAATCTTTATCCTGTATTTGCTCAGTTCACAGCCCTCCCATTCTTTCACCAGATACATCTTGCTGAGGGTTTTTTAAGTGGTATTTTTTTAATACATTTTCCCCCTTCTTTCTTTGCTTTTCAAAGAAAAAACACATTGGGTGATTAGATGATTAATGATCAAAAGTCAGTTCACACTCAGCCATTTTCCAGTATCTAACAAGCCACCAGTTGAGGGATAGGATGCAACACTGTAGGCATGGGTAGATGCCCTCCTGCTGGTATCTGCAGTTGTGTCCTCTTCTTCAGAGAAAATGGGTCAGAGGCACTGTGTTCATTCGTGTTTATCAGCCACGTGCTGAAGAACATGCAATTCTCCTCATACATTACCCTTTAACCTTCCCTGGTCAATGCTATGGCTTTTCTGGTGAAACAGAAAGCAGTTTTGTACTTCCTGATTATTCTTTTCTGTACTTTTACATCTGAAGTCATCTATAACAGAACTGTATATATGATCCTCTTAAAGTTATCTCTGGATAAAGTGAAATCCCTTGCAGCCTTTAATGGTCTTTTGAAATAGTAGTAAATCTTTAAATAAACAGAATCTTTTCTAACACATATTAATCCCTCTTTTCCAAAATACCACAAGCATGCAGTAATGCTTATGTTAAGTGGCTCTTCTAATGGGTATTTTGGGGATACTGTGAACTCTCTCTATCTTGTTCCCTCTTCATCAGGATTCTTTGTCCTACCCACAGCAATACCAATAGAAACTTCTGCATTATCAGTCATGTGAAACACCATCCCTGCCAACTCACTGTGCTGCACACTGAGTAAGAATATCTTGCCGTATCTCGTGAGCAAGTTACCTAAATATAGATGTGGGGCTTTTTGATTTGACACATAAAATGAAGGAATCATCAGTTTGCCTTGGAATGAGCAGTTTATGGGATGATGTGTATATGTTGTGCTGTATTTTCCTACTGCAATAGTAAAACACTAATGAAATAAAACATGCTGGTCCTAGTAAGACATACAGCAAGATAAACTGTCAAAGCTTAAGAATTGCCACCAGACTGTTACCACTGGAAAAATAAATCCTAATCAGCATAAAAACCACTTATTGTCTTCAAGAGATGACCAAGACTAGTTCTGACTAGTTTATTTGTCTTATTATAGAAGCTTCAAATACACCTGGGGCTTCACTTTCAGATACTGTTGATTTGGACCCTGCATAGGGCACTACAGCCTGAAGTCACAATTAACATTTCAGTCTCAGTTTCCAATTCCCTTAGAAGGCAAATAGTATTTTAAGGTTGACTGAGATCATTCAGAAAGAGTTGTTGCCATAGAATACTCCAACATCAAGTATTTTATAGTATATAGGAATTACTTCAAGTATTAGCATCACCATAACTACCAAAAATCAAGTTTCCACAGCTCCAAAGTATTTGCTAAAATAGATTCATCCACGCTACCGCTTTACACACATTTCCTTGTGATCTTCATTATTTTTAGATCTTTTTCCTACTCTCTCTCAGTAATAAAAACATGTAGGAACGCTGAATGAACAGAACCTTGCACACAACACTCTACTAAACTCTTCATTTCTCATCCTTTGGTTGTTTAAAAGGAGTCTCCATTATACTCTGCTTTATCCTTCTGTCTCTTCCTCCAGTATTTTATTGTGAGGTTTTTGTGAGTGTTCTTGTTTGTTTGCTTATTTTTAAAGTAAGCCTTCAACATGCAGGAAAAATTACACAAACTGAAGTTCCTACTTGACTAAAAAATACACACCAGAACTTCAGTGAGCAACTAAATATGCCCTATTATAATATTTAATCTTAAATCCTTTTTGTATAATTATAGCATTTTGCAATCTTTTCCCAGCTGCTTGCACCTCGTCTTTCCCCAGGGAGGCAACAACTACTATTGGTGTTTATCCATTTTCAGTTTTTAATATCACCATTCCCTGCAATCAATTTTAGTAATTAAGGCATATTCAGCTGCTGGGTTTTTAGGACCTAAAAGCACACTTGTTCTCTGCAGGCAATAACTGGTAACACTTATATTTTGTTTCATAGCCCCTCACACTTATAATAGCTGTAAGCACGCCTCATTAACTGATTCCCTCCATGAACTGCAGTTGCACACTTCTAGGAAAATGCAAGGATAAAAGACTTAAAGAAACAAAATGTTCTATGGCATCTTTTCTGTTTGGTCCTATCTAAATCCAGAATCTCTCTCAAAGAAGAACTGTAAACATAGAACTTGAGTTAATATCCCAAAACATTTTAGGAAGCAATTTCCTGATTTGGGTGTTCAAACAACAGAAGATGGTCCTGGAAAGTCAAAGCAAAAGTGAAATGATTGCTTAGTTAATAATTAGCTTGATTTTCTTCAGTGAGTTTCTTTTGCATATATTTAATGCTTCTTTTTAAAGACAGTCCAGTGTCTCTATTATTTAATTACTACAGGTTTTCAGAAAAAAAAAAAAAAAAAAAAAACAGTTCTAGAAAGCAAGCTTACTTGTCAAAGCACTAAGATAATGAGGGATACTAACCAAGATCATGAGTGAGCATCTACGGAAGGTTTAAGAAAATATATAATGAGATTACTGATCAGCAAGATTAGTAAAGGCATCACTGTTTGGATGAGTTACATTTTGCTGCAATACCTCCCCTCCACAACCAGCCTGAAGAAGCCAACACCAGCACATTTCCTTTCTCTAACCAGTCTAGAAAGCACAAAGAGGAATTTCATATCCCTCCAGATGCATCTGGAGCCTAACCCATCACAAGTTCATGACTGTCATTTGAACTTCAGATTCTCTGGACAACAGTGACCGTCTAACATTAGAGCTAAAATAGTCCTTCCCTCATTGTCATCTTCATGTTCCCCTGCTTTTCATTTCTCCTCCAGGCGTATTGGACCATGAAGCAGCAAATGAGGACGAAATGCAACCTAGGCCGGGGCATTACTCATCTGAATTCTTCCTACAGCATCACTACCTCTCTGGTTTAATGACAGACTCACAGATGAAAAAAGCTGAAGCTGAGACCACATCTCTCTTCTCTAGGTGCAGCGGACAGTGTGAGAAGGGCTGGTGGATGCTGCTGCATATCTCACAGTGCTGACTTGGCTGCGAGCACTGGAGATTGGTTGCCTTATTGCAGCCAAGCTGCTTGGGCTTCAACTTCTCTGCCAAAAATGGTGCTTTTTCACAGCAAGAAAGCAAGATAGCAAGGTACAGTCTCAAATATGATTTTACACAATGGTGTTAATGTTATGCCATTGATTCTTCTGCTATAAGAAGACATTAAGTTCTCCATATTATTAGGATTAAGAAGGAAAAAAGGCAATGAGCCGTAAATTTTTATTGGTGCAATCCTAAAGAACACGGCAATTAATTTTGATCTTCTCTTTATTTATATCCTTTAAGACTGCCTAAACAGATCATGCCTGTGAGATTAATTAGTTCCTTCTGTGAGCAATCCTTCCACAGGTGGCATGGCAAGGAATAAAACAGACGTCTACATTGGCCTTCATAATAAAAAGCAGCACAAAACAAGCGGCATAAAACTAGACCAATGAATCCATGATGATGTGCATCACTTAGAACTGGTGTGCTATATTCTCTCCAGGATGGTTAGGGAATTTTAAGGATTCAATTACAAATGTAAACACTCCTCAAGAATCACAGCTAGAAAACAAAAATGACCAGCGTCCAGCTGAGCAACTACAATTGAAAATATTTTAAATTGCAATTTGAAAATTTTTTCAAATTGCAATTTAAAGACTTCAAGAGTGGAAACAACTATTTTTAACAATGTCATATGTACTGTATGCACGCATTAGTATCTGCTTTTTTATAGAAAGCCAGGATCCTTGATGACAGTGATACGCTATCAAAAAAAGAGCTCAATACAACCTATTTGAAATGGATTTTCATTCAGAGCCACTTGCACTTTGAAAGCTGTCTACTGCCTCCTGGACAATGGGCTGGCTGCTGAGAGAGGCCAAATGGGAATGCCAGGAGTTTGCTCTTGGCAGGAAGAGCACCAAGAACTACCCGCTTTGTCCCAGTCCTTACCTGTGGCACTCACTAGTTACACCTCCAACTTCTGGGCAAGGAGGATATCACAAACTCTGCAAGACCTGCCACCACATTTAGCATGTTAGGTCACGCCACTGGCAGCTCCCTCTATCCTTGGCTGAGCATGTTGCAAACTTCTACACCTGACTTGCTTGAACCAAGTTATCCCAGTGTTTGCAGCCAGCAGCATTCAGTTTAAAATTTGTTATCCTAAAGTAAAGACAGTACTTACTTTTTTCCTCAACAAGAAGAAAGAAAAATACAGCTGATTCATATTCTAAGAAAAATAAAGAAAAGAAAAAAAAGCAGCATTTGTCATGTTTTTCACACTAAAAAAAAAAAGGTACAACATTTACTAAGTACAAAATTTATCAAGTAATCTATGCTGTCAGTCACCCTACTTCAGACACACCATGATCAATACAGTCAGGCCCATACTTCCATGGCACAATTTTAAAAAGCACAGTTTAAAAAAGGTGCAAACAGATCTCAAATTATCTCCTTATTTAGCTGTGATTTGCGAATATGAGCTCCTGAGGGCAGAGGCACCAAAGGATGGCTCACCACAGGCAGTCTCCCATGCTCACAGAAGTCATCTTCAGTGAGACGGTTTGTTGACAATTCCTCAGTTCCTTGGAAAGTTCAACATAAACACACATGCGTGCTTCAGATGTTTCCAGACTCACCACAGCAAAGCCACATTAAAAAGAAAAGGATAAAAAAGAAAGAGGTCTCAGTTTGAAAGTCTGCAAGAAAACTGGTGCCCACAGTGGGACAGCTTAGCTCCTGAACAGCACGGCACAGCTGACATTGTGACAAGCAGGACAGACAGACTCAGATTGACAAATAATCATGAATACGAACCAAGATCACGTCTGAGCTTCTATGGAAGGTTTAAGAAAATAAATAACAAGGTTACTGATCAGCAAGATTAGTAAAGGCATCAATTATTGCACTTTTTGGATGAGTTACATTTTGCTGCAATACCTCCCCCCTCCACAACCAGCCTGAAGAAGCCAACACCAGCACATTTCCTTTCTCTAACCAGTCTAGAAAGCACAAAGAGGAATTTGATATCCCTCCAGATGCACCTGGAGCCTAAACCATCATAAATTCATGACTGTCATTTGAACTTCAGAGTCTCTGAACAATGGTGACCGTCTAACATTAGAGCTAAAAATTTCCTTTCTAATTGTCATCTTCAAGTTCCCCTGCTTTTCATTTCTCCTCCAGGTATATTGGACCATGAAGCAGCAAAAACTGAGGATGAAATGCAACCTAGGGCAGGAGTCTTACTTATCTTACCACTCTAGCAAATGTGCCAAAAGGAGATGATGTCAATGTAGCAGAACATAATGGGACAGTCTTGAGCACTGGTACTGGAAAGTGAAATATTGCAGCAAAACCTAGGGATTTAAACCCTTGCCTGGAAGCCTGTAAAGGGAAAGGGGTTCCTGCATTAATGCTTCCCATCACCACCAAAACCTGTGAGAGATTACCTGTCTCCCAGAGTAGGTAAAGAGAATTTACAGTCAGCAACATACTTTGCAGCATGATTTTAGAAAACACGGTTCAAAAAAAAAAGGTGCAAACAGGTCTCAAATTATCTCCTTACAGAGATTTACAGCAGAATTTATAGCTTTTTGACTTCCCCTATCATTAATTCATGTTTCATAGGGAGATCTGTAATGCTCATGGACAAGACCTTTGAAAAAAAAAAACTCCTGGCAAGAACAATATGAAAAAGGACCAGCAAAATATGGCACTCATTCACCATCAGGACCTCTTATTCTAATTTCTCTCAACTCACAAAACAGACCCTAGTGGGATAAAGTAAATTGGGAAAGGACAGCAGGACCAGAAAAAACCCAGCACTTTGTTTTCCAGTCACACACAAAAAAGGAAAAGCCACAGCAGAATGCTAGCACACACTAAATAGGCTTCTGAAAAACTATAATATAATTGTGACAAAAAAAGTCAAAACAAATGTATCAAATAGGAAAGGGAAAGCTTAGACCAAGAGAGAAGAAAGCTTTCTATTAATACCCATTTCAAATAAAATTCACCTTACCCTGCCAGAGCTACCATAACATTTCTTTGCATAGCTTTTTCTGCTCACTAAAATCAGAGTTAATGCAAGGCCCTTCCCAATACCTTCTGTATTGACTCAGCGTTAGTTTTCTGATTTTTGGGTGACTCTAACCCTGAAACCAGACAGCTCCAATATCCCTCTTCAAACAGTTGCTCACTCAATTTAAAAATAACGCACATCCTATTGCACTCAGGTTTTTTTACTTATCAAATATTGAGAAAATGACAAAAGAGAGATGAGTAACAGATTACTCAAAAGGTAGTGACCTAGATCTGAAATTGAAATGGAGTGGCTTAGCTCCTAAACACACAACTCTGCATGCATGGGAGCTGATGTAGCTTCCTGGACAGCATGTTAGAAAAGAGAGGATAAAATAGCTTGGTTGAGAGAACACAGACTAGGGGTAAAGAATAACTGAGCTGCTTGCAAGATTAGATTTGTGCTATCTCTTCCTCTAATCTTTTGCCCAAATGAGAAGAAGAATGCGATTTAGACACTCTTTCTAAATTTTTCAGCTCATCTAAAAATCTCAACAGAACAGCCCATCCCCACGAACACTCTCAGGAAAAATCAACAAAAACAATCACAACAACAGCAGCAACAATCAAGTGAACTTTGAGCAGTTGAAATCACTGAGCCATAAGGCTCAGGTTGTAGCTATCAAAATGGTAGGTTTGGTAAAAACTCCTCTTATTTATTTACATGATTTCTTTAGTCCACTTCTGCTTTAGTAGAACAGTTATCCATAAGCACAAAGATATTAGAAAAAAAAATTAAAACTTGTATTAACTTAATATTTCTAAATGAAAATTACTGGATTCTAGCATCTAAAACAAAACCAGCATTTCTTAACCTAAATTTTATCTACTGTGTTGAAACAACACAGCTGCACACTTTTGTAAGTCTATTCATTAAAACATCTTTAACTAAGTCAAATATAAATGCCTGGTAAATGTGGCATATTACTATCACTGTTGGCATTTAAATGAAAAACGAAGTTAATATTTAGTTCACTTTCTTTACACATTTATTTTGTGCCACCCAAAAATCTTACTGTTTTACAAATAGCATTACATTAGAATGCAGCTTGAATATTACTGTGCCACAGGGCTCCACAAGCACATTTCCTGAGCTGACGCTGAAAATAGGAACAGGAAAAAGCTGCTGTTGAGCATATAAATGGGTCTTTCATCAATTCTCATCTCACATTTGACTCTCCATTCTACATCTGATGTATTCTCTAGAGCTACATTTTGCTAATTTATATCATGGCTGGCAAAAGGAGACAGAGCACACATGTTGGAGGCGGGGGAGAAAGGCCAACACTGGTGACAAATATGCAGCGTTAACTTAGCTTCCTCCATCTTTAGGAAAAGGAAATACATATGAAGAATGCCAAAATTAGGAAAAACACAAACATGGAATAAAAGAGGAAAGAAAAAGATAAAGCATTGAAGATTAATTTACGAAATTGCGTGACACTCTGAGTTTCCGTTACGCACGACCAGGGGGGTTAGGAAGGAGCCTGGGGGACGCAGCAGCTTTATGCGCTGCTTTGCTTACTTCAGCCTCCCCCACGTCACACTAAGCCACTCTCCAGCTGAAGCCAAGAGCCAACACACTGAGCTGAGGCAACGTCACCGGAAGGACAAGGACATCCTTGTATTGTACCAGGGGAGCAATGGGAACAGTAGCTAGGACATTTTTGCTATCTGTGGTGAGCATTTCTTCAGTGAGAAACGAAGGATAGCACAGTTTACCCTCAAAATGGCTCTTTTAATGTATATGGGCTGCGTTTGCATCAAGGTTAATATGATGCAATTTTCTAGACTGCACAAGACTGCGACCAAAGTAGTCACCAAACCTTTTGGAGAGTGGGCGAGGATTCACCCAGCAGCCAGGATGAACACACAGCAGTGCCTGCCTCATCAGCACTGCCACCATTTTACTGCCTGTCATACTCACAAGTACACCCAGCCCTAACTATGTAAAATAAACAGATAACATCAAGATTTGAAAACACATCTGGTTTTATGTAGCACTTGTAACACCACCCGATAAATTACAAGTCTTTCTTTATTGCACCTCCAACTCCATCAAAATTTTCCCTACCTGCTCTGGCCATGCCGGCCTGTTTCACCCACCTCCTTCTTTTACCAAAATCAAGAGGGAGCCCTTGAAAAGAGGGATGAAACAAATATCAAAGACAAAAATTCTTTTTCATGACCATCTTGGAGATCTTCACAATTATTTTCATTTCATAAGGCATTTCAAATCTTTTCATGTCTGGATTGTATACCAGAATAACAGTACTGGAAAAATGTAGTTCTCCAACTCCTTTCTCTGCCTCATTAAAATGGTGACGATCAGACCTCAGAATCTCTCCCAATGTCCAAACAGATTAATCAGAACATCTCAAAAACATATTTGCACAAGAATGTGTCAGAAATAAAATTCCTATTTATTCTGATTTAAAAAAAAAATTTAAAGGGGTGGGGGGGAAGAATATCAGCATAGTTCTACCAGTTTGCTTTAGAAGATTTGAGTATTTTCCAGAGTGCCTATTTTCTTCTTATAGTATATGCATTCTATTTCAGGTTGTATAGCAGACTAAACTGTAAAGCTGTATAACTAAAAGCCACTTTAATGCTAAGGAAAACTTCTCTTACTGGAAAAGCAGATCATGGAGACATTGACTTCCATAAAGTTTCTTGGAAAGAAAAAAAAAGAAAAGCCAAAACAGTCCATACACACTCCTGAGTAAAAAAATTCACTGGAGTCTTCCATGCAGTTTGACATACTACCCTAGTAGCACAAAATAATTAACTTGATACTACAAAATAGAGTAATTCCAGACCCAAGGTTCCCAGCACCTGCATTCCTTCCAAAGTCCTTATGTCAAACATCAATATTTCCAAGCAACTGTACTACTACAACTTCTCACCAACATTTCCATGCCTCCCTGATTTGGCTGTAATTAGACATGCCTAACAAATACAGAATTTGTTTCTTCATGCTCTGTAGGAGCAAAAAGTGGGAAGTCAGCCAAATGGCTTATTCCTAATATCTGATAGCCGAGAATTGCTTTGTCCATTCTTGTCCATTGCCAGCTCTGGGGCTGGGACTGCCAGAGAGGCTCTGCCGTCTGCCTTGCGGGGGACTGGGAGCTGCAATCTGAGCCATCTGACTCACTCCTTACTGACTGGCCCTAAGAGCTGGCAGAAGCCTCCCAGCTGCACCACAAAGCGTACGTGAGAAAGGGAGGGAGGGGAAAAGAAAGGCAGGCTCAAGGAAGCAGAACACAAAAAGAAAGCCGGTGATAACACATGACCAAGGATAATGAAGCCTGATAGGAAACCAAAATAGCCTATTATCAAAGCTATTTCTTTAAAATCTGATGGACAATTGCAGAGAAAGAATTTTATGTACAACTAAGGGTGGCAGAAGCCAGCTAGACACACAAGGGGAGATCGGAAGACAAGACAATACCGCTGATGCAGAGCTGATGCAGAAGGAGGAACAGACCTTCTTCAGATCACAAAATAATCCATCATAATATTGAGAAACATGAAACAAACAAAAAAAAGTCTACATGCTTGGCCTTTACTTATCAGAGAGTTATATCCTTCAAAAAAAATTCAATAGAAAGAAGATATGGGTTTTGATGTATAACACCTCCAATACCTAAAATGTATTTTGTGCATTCAAATCTCAGCATAAGGGTTTGAACTTGCAGTATTCTAAATGCTATTTAGATTTTGCAGACTTCATTCATTTAGTGTTTCTGAATGGGAATTTTGCAACAACAACAAAAACAAAAACAACAAAAAAAACCCAAAAACAACAAAAAAACAAACAAAAAAAAATAACCCCACCACATTTATCTGGTGCAATACTGCTCACCAGAAGCATGCTTCAACCCTAACGAAGTTCAGTACATCAAAGAGGAATATGTATCAAAGCAAAGTGCTTAACCACACAGATTTCAGTATGAAATTCAATATCCCACGAAGGCTTTCATGGACACTTAATTGACCTCTGGGGACTCAGTCACCAAAGCAGAATTTAGCATGGAAAACTAAACTGTATTTTGCATTGACATGCTCATTTCTGGAAAACCAATGAATTATTCTAAATCAACAGGTACAGGGAAAACACGAAGTGATATTTAATAAAATCAACATTGAAATCATAAAGGATTGATGTCACATGGTACTCCCCGTCCAAGGCCTTTCCAAAGAAAAATCCTAGCTGGAAATACAATGACACAGTTATAAACCAATTAGCAGTCATGTACATTTGCAACATCTTGAAGGAACACTGTCAAAAGTAGCCAGTAAATACAGTATGCTACTCCCAGAAGGCTGAAAGAGTATTTCATTCAACCTGAAATACAATTCTCTTGCCTAGAACAACATAACAACTACCAAAAGGAAGGCCATAAGATCCAAAAAGAGTTTAAGTTTCTGTTTTCTGCAGCATGACAGATGTTCCAAGGCACATTCATCGTTCCTTTGCATCTTTACATTACTGGCCAAATGTACACTCAATGTTACTTTTAGATCTAAGGAAGACTTTGCTGTCCTCCTCAGAATAAAGGCTTGATATTAAAAATATGATAACTAATGCATAAATATTTCTCTTTCATTGGCAATTTTCATAATAATGATGTTATTTTGAAACAACCATTACAACTACGAGTTTCTGACAACATTAAATAAATTGTGGCAGTACCAGCATTACTGACTTTTCACCTCATTTTTTCAGGTCAGAACCATGGTTTTCTCAAAAAAAAAAAACCAAAACCCTGAAACAACAACAACAAACAAAACCAACAAAAACCCAAACAAAGTCCCAAAACAAACAAACCAACCAAAACCCCCAAACAAAGAAACCCACAAAACCCACCAAACTCAGAGAGCTGCATTTCCTGTTGCTATTTGTGACTGGATAATGATATTTAAAATTTCTTTTACACTTAACAGCACGTTTTCTATCATGCAGCATCTAGTCTTCTCTCTCTTTGTTTAAGGTCCTCATAGAAACACATTCATCTAAAGTACCCATTTTAAATTGGCAGTCAAACAGGTAGGCTAGACTAAAATAAACAATCCTTAAACACCATTTCAAAAGACTTTTTTATATAGTGGAAACAAAACATAAATTATCTGCTCCCAAGGTACTGACATTACTTACTTTATTGAGAATATTCCCCTGAACTACTTGACAAAAACCAAATCCATTCTGTCTCCCATCAGCAGCACCTATTCCACCCCAGTGGTTCACACACTGGATCAGGACCCTGACACTCTTCCTTTCAAACCCAAACCTTCTCTTTCCAGTAGAAAGGAGGTTGACACCACATAACTCAGAAATTAAGTTCTGACAACTAATACCTACCATTAATCACCCAGGCCTGCCATTTGCATCTAATTCCCTGCGGGAAGGCTCAAGCAAACAAAACATATCTGAATTAAATAAGACATAAGAAGTTCAGATAAGTGTCAAAAGTTATTACCATTCTCCATTAAAGCATACTAGTTTCACCAGATGGGACAGCAAGGAAGTCCATCAGTAACCACCAAAACACTGGGTATGTTATCAAAATTTTATTTCTTCCTCCAGAAAATGTAGCATGAGGTAAAGACACCATTGGAACTCTTCTGGTAATGGCAAGATTGGCATTCAGACTTAATATTGAATATGTGCTATTATGACTAGAAGTGCAGACAATTGGTCTGAATTTCTCAGAAGAACAATCTCATTTGTACATTGGCTTTAATCATAACATCATTTGCTTTGAGATCCCCATTAGCAGCGCATTACAGGAATCTGTGTGCCATGATCTATGAAAAAGAGCTGAGTGCGTGTTCTGACAGGCTGGGGAAAACGCGAGAGGCAATTATTTCAATAACAACAGCAGCACTGTTTCTCTGACTGGTTTTATAATATTGCCTGGCCCAGGAAATGATAAAAAGCTCTTACAGAACTATGCAGAAAGGGTAAGACAACATTGATAAGGAAGCTTCAAAGCATTTGAGATTACACTGGATGGGAAAACTAGAGAAGCTCCCTGCCCAGCCTGTCTGGGCGAGGACCCTTACACCTCGCAAGGAAGAGCCAAAACAAATTTTCATCCCTGCTCTCCCAGCAGCACTGATCCAGGTCAGGAGACTACTGTACTGTTGTGTCCCCTTTTTTCCCCCAGGGATTTCTTATTCTCTGAAATCTATTGGAGTAACGGCATGCATAACTTGTTTCATAAGATAGTTTCTGACTATCTAATTTGGTTTAAAATAAACACATAAAGTCTCTGGTTATGGTTTTCTACGTGTTTTTAAAAGGAAAACACAACACAAACCTAGTTGTGTGAAGAACATCCAACTCAGGGAGCAGCTTCAGGTGTTGATGTGCCACGGAGACCACTTATACCCTTATATCACCGTTGGTACTGGGAAAGGTTTGTTTGGAGAGGAATAACTATAAATCTCACACACTTAGCCAGATAAGAAAACTATGGAATAAAATGACAGACACACTAAGTGATGATATTTAGGGAGAACATATGAGTCTGGCCACTCTCTGTGGCCCATTTCTCTTCCCAGTATCCAGTCAGAGCAATAAAAAAATTAGAAGATCTGTTCCAGCCTTTTCCATTTAGTATCTGTTTTGGACATAGAATCACAGAATCATTAAGGTTGGAAAATACGTCAAAGATCATTCAGTCCAATTGTTAACCCAGCACTGCCATGTTCTCCACTAAAACAAGTCCCCAGGTGCCACAGGTAGACGTTTATTGAACAATTCCAGGGACAGTGATTTCACCACTTCCCTAGGTAGCCTATTCCAACACCTGAACGTCCACCCTTTCAGAGAATAAATTTTTCCTAATATCCAATCTAAACCTCCCTGGTGCAACTGGAGGCTGTTTCTTCACATCTATGAACCTGTCCAATCCCATTTTGAATCTGCTGATATTATCTGTCTCCACCCCTGCTGAGCTAAAGAAACACAGTAGCAACCTGCAGAGTTACCAAACCCCATCACACTAACACTGTATGAGTCACGCAGAAATTGTGCACTGCTACCACCTTTGCTGGGAGCGCAGGCAGATACAGAAGGCTCACTGTATTTAAGGAGAGACAGTAGCTTCTGTTTTACCCAAAAAAGCTTTCCAGACCTGCTGAAGAATTTGCATACCCAAAAGCTTGTCTGCTTTTCCCAGCCCTTATCAACTGATCTAAAAATATATTCATTCCCCCTACAAACCTAGCAACTATGAACTTTATGGATAGTTATTCCAGTTCATCGTCAGACTGGTAAGGTTCATTCCTCCCCATTGAAGTATTCTTGGATACAAATACATGACTGTATCTGATTTGCTTTAATTAAACCCGGAAAAGTTTCCCAATTTTTGAGGAATATATGAGGAATAACCAGCT
Organism: Dasyornis broadbenti; assembly: GCA_013397935.1. Classification (NCBI taxonomy): domain Eukaryota; kingdom Metazoa; phylum Chordata; class Aves; order Passeriformes; family Dasyornithidae; genus Dasyornis; species Dasyornis broadbenti. The sequence goes on from VZRN01002121.1 coordinate 243,327, forward strand.
TACTTTTCCTCTTGACTCACTGCCAAGTGCAAGCAGTTTTCAAAATAACAAAAGCATACAAAAAGATATACAGGAACCACTGTCCTGCTGGTATTTAACATAAGGGGTACAGCCTCTCAAGTCATCATTTAAATATATTTACAACCAACAGAGTTACAATGCCGCTATTTACCTTCCTTTTTCTCTTTATTTTACCTGTCAAGTCTCCAAAACCTGCTTGTAGCTTCACAAGGCTTCTCAACCTCATACAAGTCAGCACTCTGGTCTTCCATGCTGCTGGAGTTCCATTCAGAGCAGAGATTTCTCCTAGCACCCAAAGCAAAAGGCAAGTTCTCATACTCGGGTATTTCCTCATAGTAACGCACATTCTCATACTCTGGAGCACAAGTGCTGGTTACAGGATTCAAATTCATTTGAGACAAATTCTCTCCCAAAAGTACATGTCTATCCAAAGAGTCCAGCCTCTGGTTATTTCGCATCTCAGGCTGACTTCTGTTTCTCTGCCTCTTCTTCTGTAATGCTGGACTACTTATTTCTACGGAATACGCCTTGGCAGATTTAGCTTTCCTTTCACTGCCTACAGATCCTATATTCCTGCTGTTATTTCCAATCCCATCCCCATTGGAAAGGCTGGCAATAGCACTCTCCACTGACTGGCTACCTTTAGACAGAAATTTTTGAAAGTCACTTTTCTTTAAGCAAACCGACAGTTTCATGTTCAGAAGCTTTTTCAAGCTGTTTTTCTTCTGATGGTCTTTGCAGGGTTTGTCTGTTCTGTCCATGTCCACAGCAGAGAGAGACTTGGCCCTAGGCTTCGTCACAACAGTCAAGTGGCTGAAGCTGGTAGCAGTTTTTAATGATTCAGAATTTCCTGAAAATGGAAGAATAGGATGAGGTAACTTCCAGACAGGTTTTTCAGAAGAACGTTTGGGTATGTCACAGGACAAAAGTGCATCCTGCTCCTTGGCTCGTGGATGTGAGAAGTGAGATCCTTCTAGAAGGCTGTTAGATTTGTCCTCACTGGAGGTATAAGAACTTTTGTCCACAAGCTCTGCAGATGCAGCTTTTTTCAGCAGGCCAGCAGCTGGAAGGCCGTGCCTCTGTGGCTTCTTAGGAACAACTTTTGGAGAACTCTCATCCTTGATTTTAACTTCTTTATCTTCCAGATTTTGTTGGGAAACATGGAGGCTGTTGGAAGCGGATAAGTGATGACTGCTAGTCAATTTGAGCTGCTTTGGTAAACTCATGGATAAGGTATCACACCTGACAAAGTTAGTCCTTTTGTCCACAGCATCCAGCATACTGATGTCATCTGTAATCTCAGCCATGGAGTTGTGGTCTGTATTTAAAGAAGATTCAACACTTCCCACCAAATCAGGACTTCTGTGTGACAACTGAGGCAAAAGATTTTGTGAAGCTGACTCTTTCACAGCAGGTTCCTTTACCTGAGGCATTTTTTCTGCATTGCTTTGAGTTTCCTCACATTTTTCAGGATGAAATACTTCTGCAGTATTGTTATAACAAACACTTTGACCAAGGACACTAATTTTTGCTGGCTTTTTTAAGCTTTGGTCCACAACCCCAGAAGAATCTTTCTCTGCATTAGATGGTTCCTTTGTTCCTTCTCCTGTGGTATCTATGCCATCCTGACGGACTAGACATGCAGCACGTGGCTTTCTTGGCTTAGGGATGGGAAGCACTTTGGAGCTCAGGACTGAAGATGTTTCAGGGGAGGTTTTATCAATCTCTGCTTTCATCCCTACTTCACCTGAAAACATCCTACTGCTATTTAAATTTTCATTCTCTAAGATTTCTTTGTCCAATGGGGAAGAACAACTGTGATTATTTTCAGTCAAACTAGGACAAATTTCAGACATCTGAAACTCATCAGCAATAATCTTACTATCAGCATTTTGTCGCTTTCCTTTAGCTACCTCAGAGGATGATGAAGACTGTACAAGTTCCATAAATTCTATTTTAACATCATTCTTGGAACTGCTGCCATTCCCTTTGTCAAGTTTGTCTGCATACCTGTGCCTCACAGGGCTGCTGTTAGGAAACACACCATGAGTTAGAACATCCTTAAGTTTCTCTTCCAAAATGCTGGCTTTCAAAACCACCTGACTTCTATTTCCCAGTTTTTCACTGTGACTATCCCCCACAGATAGTGCATTCCTTTCACCAAGTTTGATATTCTCTAAGGTGTCAAAGTGCTCAAGAATGATCTGAGTTTTACAGGTGGTGTCTCCATTTCCAAGTTTATGAAGGCATTCAAACTTGCAAGATGACACAGGTAGAATATATGCTGTGTTTCCAGTACTCCCTTCTGAGATTTCATTTTTATAGTTCAAATGGTCTAGAGTTTGAGAAGAATCTTCCCTGTGCTCCTCAAAGCTTTTTGTGCTTTTTCGTGTAGACGATGGAGGTTTAACTTCCGGAATGGAGGAGCTCTTGAGAACCTTTGGTTTCGGTGCAATTGCTGGCTTGGTTTTCCTTGCTGCTTGTATCCCACCAGACAGTACAATATCAGGCTTCGGTGCAACAGGTGGAGGTGTTGCCTTGTGTCCTAGCACAAATTTTGGTTTGGGGGCCACTGGTGGCTTCTTAATTTCTAGGAAGGATGGAAAACAAAGACTTTAGTCACCATTGCCCACAGAACAAGTTCACCTGCAGTGCAGTATTATTAGAAGTTGTGTAGCATTTAACTTGTGATCTATAAGAACTCAATGTGTGTATGGATACATTTTACTCTTAAAAGCATGCCTCCCTTCCCTAGCACCACTTTTTTACCAGTTACATTTTTTTGTTTTAATAGGCACATCAAGGAGTGGTAGGGAAAGTTTTCAAAGTCTTTCTGTAAACAAACAATTTAACATATTAGTACATGTACTCGTTCAGATGCTAAAGTCTGATGCCAACAAAAGCATCAGATTCGCCCAATTTTGCAGTTTTAACTGTAATACAATTTTAAAATAGAGCAAGTATGTTAAGTGCCATATATATAATAATCCATGAAGATAATGGGACAGCTAGACTAATGACCAGGACAGTTCAGTCCCTTCCCCCACCACCTTGAGAACTGAGAACCTAAAGTTCCTCGTTCCCTTCCTCTCCTCTTCAAACAATACCGAGCTGAATTACTGTACCAGTTGCAAAATTGGCGTGTCACTACCAACAATTCAGTTAGTCTGTGGTATGAAGTTAATGCAGTAATTTGTAGCAAGTCAGTACCTTTCGATTGTAAAACACTATTTCTGGGCCTGATATAAAATTACTCTTCATAACATGTCTGACCTAGAAACAGTCACCACTATTATGAATTATGACCCACTTGGCACAGCAAGATGATAAACCCCAGGGAGAGTGTATAGCACTTGGGAAAAGGAGCTCATGAGGATCTTCGAGACTGTGGAGTTTTGATCCTGTTCGAGTGATTTTGGGTTTTTGGTGGTTGCTT
>VZRN01002121.1:256071-358571 GCA_013397935.1 Dasyornis broadbenti
GGTCGGGGCGGTGCTCGGCGTGTCCCGAGCCCCGGAGCAGTCCGGGGCCAGCGCCGCGCCCTCCGCGCAGGCCGAGGGCGGGTCAGCTCAGCGGGGCCGGGCGATCCTTTGTGCGGTGGAGCCGGGCTGGCCGGCCCCGCTGTCGGGCGGCCGCGGTGGGAGGGGTCGGGAGGCCCGTGACGGCGGGGGGTTCCTCAGAGCCGCCCGTAAGCACCGCTCGGGCTGCGGAGCGGCGCCCGGCCAGCCGCGCTGAAATGAGGGGTCAGGGCAGAGGGAGTAAATAGCTAAAAAATTCTGCTTCTGAATCGGTGTCACTCGCGTAAATGGTCTATTTCAACGCACTCAGCTGTGCAGTGAGCAGTGAAACTGCTTTATCTCTGTAGTGTTTGTGTTATTACCGGATTTGCATAAACCGTTTCTAGTTATATCTTGTCTTGTTAGAGCTAGAGTATTATCTTGGCCTTATTTAAAACAGCGGCTAAATGTGTGTATCAGCTGTTGGTCTTGGGTAACAAAATTGAATCTGTTTGCAGCAGGCAAGTGTAATTGTATCTTAATGTAGGGCACACCTGCTTTTGCAGGTGCACAGAGAAAGTGGTTGTAGAGAAATGGTGTCTTTAAAATGAATAATTATTATTATAGTAATAAGGCTTCTCATTCAACCAGGATGCAAAACCACTTATTACATAAGCAATTATTTTTTCTCAGCTGTAAGTACTGTGTCCATAGTCTTTGGTCTGTACCACAAAATTTTGTGTTCATCCACAACCAGCCTTGAATCCTAACAATAAGATTGGTTGTTTGTGTTGCTGCTTTATTAAATTGCTTCCTTTAATGCAATAAATCTGTTTTGAGAATTTATTTTACAGGTACAATGCCTGCCCTCTACATTTCTTTCTTCCGTAAAAGTGATACTTGTTTTCCAGTTCCACAGTTCTTCAGTTCGTGCAGAAATTTCCATTTTGATTGTAAAAGTACTGCTGCATAGAGAGTAAGAGATCTCCTTGAATATGCTCTTCTCTATTAGCCATGTGTTTTGGGAATGGATTTTTCTCGCTAGTAAAGGCTCTTGGTTGCATTTACTGTACCAAGTGTTTATGTATATCCACACACACTTACAGGTGTACTGAGTGACACAGTAACTCATCTGTCATATATTATGATACGTCATAATAAAATCAGACAAGCAACCGTAGGACAAATATAGGCTCTTTGGGTTGGCTGGTTGGTTGGACTGGAGAACTGAGAGGGCTGCCGACACATTAAAGTGGGTACCGTGAAATACACACAAAAATTATCTTCGGAAGTGCTCAGCAGGGTTCAAGCTATTCTAAAATGAAGGCTCCACAAAGAATTATGAGCATACTTCACACATATGAGCCGGAGCTGATAGCTGGCAAGGAGCTGAAAAGTATTTGGGTAGTTAATGCTACAACATATTTGTATTTTTAATTTTTTTTTCTTGGGCCCTAAACTCTCTCTCTTAATTATTTATTGTTTCTGGTAAGCAACTACATTTTTTCTGCACCTCACTAGGTCACTTCCCATATTCTTGAGCAATCACTGTTGCAAGAAGGCCTTTAGCATTTAGACCTGAGTTGCTGTGTGCAGCTGTTTTCTCCATGCCTTTGGAGCTCCCTTCAGCAAGATACCGATCGATGTTATAAGTTGTGGTGTGCTAACAAATGCATCATCAGGAAAGAAGTGGTCTTTCGTGTGTCTCATACCCAAGAGAATGGGTAGGAGAGGGAAGCGAAGCAAATGGGGTATGCTTCACGTGTTCCATATCATGGTTATGCCCAGTGTTATTTTTTGCATGTTTTTTTTGGGTCATATCTCTGTCCAGCTGGCCCTGAAGACATCAATAACAGGTGTCCACATTAAAAATTTTGCAGCATCAAACAGATGATAGCCTGCTGACAAATATTTCTGAGCTTCCAAGGACCAATCATTTTTCTCACAGTCAAAGTATCTTTGACATTAATTTATCTTTGAAGGAAAGGAAGCACAAACATGGCATTCTGCTCTGGGAAAGCAATGTTTTCCATCAGGTTCAAATGCCACTGCAGCTCATCATGTTTGAACAATAATGAATGATGGGCAGTTACTTTATCCACTAAGTGCTGCCATATTCTATCCAATTTATAAATTATTTCCTGCAGCAGCCAGCAATTTTCATTCACTGACTGCACAGTCCTAGCACTTCAGTTCTTGCATTTGTTACAAGCAATTGCTCTTTTAATTGAACTACTACAAGCATAGTGGGGAGGAACAGAACCCAAGAAACACAGAGGTGCCCCTGATATGCTGGGCCTGGGCTTGTCTGCCAGCAGCATGTCAGATTCAAAATTGTGGCATTGTAGAGCAGATTGTCCAAAACAATGGAGGAACAATAAATGGTGTTCTTTATTAGTGTTTGTGTTAATTTATTAAGGGAGATATTGAAATAGCAAATTTGATGTTAAGTTGCTTAAAATGAGTTCCTATATGAAAAACAGAAGAACAGCATGCTGCAGTTACAGTGTACCTCGGAGTCCTCTGGAAATTTGCAGCGTTTGGTATATTTATATGGGCCTGGAATTGTGTTAGGGTTTTTGATTGTGAACAATGAGATCTTTTTGGTTTTTTAATGTATAGATTAAAGAAGCTTCTTGTTCAAGCTAGTTACATTGCTGCATCATTATGCTAGTGGAGGAACTGTGTCAGAACTTCATTACTTTGATTATTTATAGCTTCCATCTGATTCCTGACTGGAAATTTATTCATGGCCACTTCATACCCACTTGTACTTCTGCTAATATTTGCTGTTACTTTATATAGTTCTTACCTTTCTCTACAATTTACGGAGTCACAGAATCATTTAGGTTGGAAAAGACCTCTGAGATCAAGTCCAGCCTTTGACTGATCACCACCTTATCCCAGGACCATGGTACAGTTCTTTCTTGAACACCGCCAGGAGTAGTGACTCTACCACCTCCCTGGGCAGCCCATTCCAGTGTTTAACTACTCTTTCTGTGAAGGAATTTCTCCTGATGTCCAACCTGAACCTCCCCTGGTGCAGCTTGAAGCCATTTTCTTTTGTCCTGTTGCTGGTTGCCTGGGAGTGGAGGCTGACCCCTACCTGGCTCCAGCCTCCTTTCAGGTCATTACAGAGAGTGATAAGGTCCACTCTGAGCCTTCTTTTCTCCAGGCTAAACACCCCCAGCTCCGTCAGCCACTCCTTACCTGACTTGTGTTCCAGACCCTTCGCCAGCTTCACTGTCCTTCTTTGGATACGCTCCAGCGCTTCAAAGTCGTAGGGAGGGGCCCAGAACTGGACACCTCACTCGTGGTGTCGTGTCACCAGTGCCAAGTACAGGGGGGGAATTTAGCTCCCCTAATGTATGCATAGAAAGCAAACTTGTTCTGGCTAAGCATTATGTTAGGCTGGATAAACCAATATATCTTGGCTTCCTTCATGAAACAGATTTTTCCATTCATCATATTTGGTTTGGTTTTCTCGGGATTTTTTTGTGGTTTTCACATCTATTTTATTAATGTTTTTTTTACCGCAGCTTGTAGCATGGTACTCAGCATTCTTGCTGGGGTCTTAGACAACTATTTTCACTTTTTTTTTCCCTGGGAATACTTTGTTTCTTGCATGCTAGGCTTACAAACAATGTTTTCAAGTCTTCATACTGTTTGACTCAGCTGTAATATAATAGGGTAACCACTCGTGTCCTTGATTGGAGAGTTTGTTTTTATTAGTCCTTTTATGTAAGGTCTTGCTGTTGTCTGTTGTTAAATTGCACGCCATTATCAATATTCACTTAAGGTCTTCCAATTCTTCTTCTATTATGTTTCAATCCTTTTCTGCCTATGTGATGCTACTTGGTGTTATCAGGAAATGTCATTAGCAAGCTTTTTGATATAAGTTTAATTATGCCATATATCAAAGCATTTAAAAATTCAAAAGCCTTGACCAAAGACTCATTCTTTATGAACTCCTTTAGTAACCCTCTGATCCAATTGCTTTCTATTCAGTGTAGACCACTGCTACTGCTGCCATCAACATACTTGGTTCCTTTCCCATCTTTTTTATCTTAACTGATATGGCACAGTATCAAAAGTCCATACCCATACAGCATAGTGTAAAAAGTCCATATAAACTTCCTGCATTTCCTTTATCTGTAAAAATTAGCTGTCTTGTCAAAGAAAGATATCTAGTAAGTTTGGCACAATCTGCCTCTGGTGAACCCATGTGATATCTTCTTTGATGATCATTTGTTTTCTTTTTTGTCTTCGAATTTTGCAAGAAAGAATAATTTTTCTCAGTAGCATGCTGGCTTTTGATCAAATTCATAGCCCTGACATATTATTGATAGCTTTTTCTCCATTTAAATATAGGCACTATGCTTGGTTTTTTCCTGCTTTTGAGTTTATAGATTTATTAAAAATCCTTTCTCCTGCATCTTTCATCTCCTGTTCTCATTCTTTCAGAACACTGGGATGAAGGTGATACAAACACTGCATTTTCAGCTTCCAATTTCTGCTTTCAGCTATGTAATTTGTCCTATATTTTAATGAGTTTGTGCAAGCCTGTTTCTTTTTACCTTTCGATAGATATTCAAGCTGTGCTCACAGAATGTGAACCACAGAATGTTTGACATTGAGAGGGACCTTTGGAGGTCATCTGGTCTCACATCCCACTCAAGCAGGGTCACCTAGAACCAGTGGCCCAGGGCCATGTCCAGATGGCTTTTGAGTGTCTTCAAGGATGGAGATCCCACAATCAATCTGGGCAAACAGTGCCAGTGCTCAGTCACCCTCACACTGAAGAAATGTTTCTTGATGTTCAGAGGGAACCTCACGTGTTTTGGTTTGTGCCCATAGCGTCTGATCCTGTCACTGGGCACCACTGAAAAGTGCCCATTTCTGTCCTCTTTGCACTCTTTCTTTGGATAAGAGACCCACCTTGAGATTTCTCCAGGCTCACCAGTCCCAGCTCTCTTGGCATCTCCTCATGTGTCAGGTGCTCCTTCCTTCAGGTTCACCCAGACTGTTGAAACCTAATCCCAGAAAGTCATCCTTACTGTGTCAGAGTGGTTCTGGTGGAAGGATTGTAGGTGACTTATGTTGTTTTCCATTTTAATTCTGTGTATTCAGAAGAAAGTTACTCAGACTGCATAAATACATGATTTTGACACACAAAATATCAAACTGCCAGCACCTTAGATTTTTAAGGGCTTTTGTATATGCAGTGTTTGAAATACAAAGCTTTACATTGAATTGTGTAAATGCAATACTGAATTAATTTCATTGGCGTAAAATCTCAATTTAAAAAAATTTTAATTAGGAAAGAAATCTTTTCTCACTTGAGACATTGTTTTAATTAATTCATGAGTCTTATGCCATTCCTTCGACCAGTTCTGTCCATGTTATTTGCTTTATATTGCTATTCATTAGCTTTTTCAGTACTAGTAGTAATACATGTTAAAGAATAGCCCAAATCAAAGGGCTATCTGATTGTCATGATGGTTGTATCACTGTGGAAACGAATATTTTATTCTCAGTCTAGAGGATCTGATCATTACTGTAGCTCCAGACTTTTAAATTTGGGGTTGTTTGGCCCATTAGAAATTAGACTGAACAATACAATATAAATCGTGTATGTGTTCTTTCACAACTTGAAATTTTCTTTGTGCAAATGGGATAATAATAGCAAGTTAACAAAATGAGACTTTCTTTGGTTCACCTGTCTGCATCAAATCTCAGAACCTGTGGTAATCTATATTTAAGAAGAAAACAAGCTGGAGTTGAACACAAAGAATATCAAAAACCTCATGTTCAAATTCAGAAGTTTATATCTGTGTAAAATACTGAACACAGCTCTACTGAACTCACCAACTCAGAGCAAAGATTTTGAACATGTAACAGGTACTCTTATTTCACAACCAGCCCTTGCTCAAGCAGTCAGTCTTCCCATCACTGGAGGAAAATATGCACAGAAATGGAGTTACCCATTCCAGAGTTTGAAGAGACATGTTCTGTGCTCTTTGTCTTCTTGCTGTAGTGGAAGAAGCTAATTGGAGAAATGAGTCCTGAAAACAGTGGAGAACTGGTTTCCAGGGAGGAAACCACTGTCATCCTAAGAGAGAAAGGAAGCACCAGGACCCAGCAGAGCTGTCAACCATGTGCCACTGGGTCAGGCCTGTGTGGGGAGAAGGTAGGAATGGTGGAGTCTGCTTAGGAGGGATGTGGCGCAAAAGTGAAGTACTGGGCAACATCTTACTGAGTTCAAATGTCAGGTTCAGAAGGACAACTCTGCTTATTTAGGCATCAAACCAAGGCGCTGCTTGGTGCTGAGGGGCATGGAGGATGCATGCATGTAATGTTCTGATCCACAGATTTCTGTAAGATTTTAAAGAGAGACTCTAGGAAGAACAGCCTTTAGCTGATGTGTTCTCTACTTGCATACAATAGTAAAACTTGTCTAAAACATGGTATTTCTTAGAATACTAGTGCATCACTAAATGTTCAAATCCTTATCTGAAGCCTAGTAAACCATATTTTTAAAAAGTTGAGCTTTTATCGAAACACTCAGTCACGTGTTTTCACAACTGTTTTCTTTGCCTAAATAAACTCTTCTAAAATCACTTTGTTTAAAAAATAAAACAAAAACAAATGAAAACCCCAGGGAATCTAACCTCAGAAACTTCTTGTTGTGATGACGATTTTAAGACACTTTCATTCAAAAAACTGAAAACTTTAGGACTTGCAAAAATAATGTGATTTTTGTCAAGCATCAGGCTTGTAATGTTGTGTTCTAAAAAATAATGTCTCAAACATAAATAAGAAAAAAGAAGAAGCTGAAAAAGAGTATTCACACACCTTCAATGGTACTGTCAGTAATTCTCCCTTAGCAGGATTTTCCTCACTGTATATTGGGTGGACTGAAGATGTAGTACTCTTATTTTTAACATAGGCGTGAAATAAAGCCAGTTCTAAGTACACAGCTGTCTCAAAGCCACAGTTCACTTGTCGTTCTGATGAGCTGGTTTTGGGACTGTGCTTTGTCTTCCTGGAACGTGGGCTGTTGCCAGGAGAGGTGTTTGGGTTTTGTGCCTCTTGCGGTTTATTCCTATCCTCTTCCTTATGCCAGCACCTTGATTTGTGGGTGATGCTGTACAATGGCTTAGGAGACTGATTAGACTGTAAACTAACCTGGCTAAGAATGTGGTTAAAAAAAAAAAAAAAAATCATCCATCTTTTTCTTTTCTATCAGATTGTTTCCTTGTTCTGTCTCATCATTTGACAGCATAAATATTACCGTCAGTGTTCTAAAGTGGTGCTGCAGCTTTCAGCTGCACCCACTGGCAATGGCAGATTAAACTGACCATGTGAATACAGCCTGGGGAGATGGCACTGCTGAGGGTTGCAGTGTACTGTAGAGGCACTTGGGATGGTGACGGATGGACTATTTCAGATATTTTGCTTCTCAGCAGTTTGCTAAGATGAAGGGCGGGACAGACTTTGCTCCTTTTCATCATGTGACTGGGAGCAGATGATACCAGAGAGAAAATAAAATAAACTGCAAGATTAAAACTATGTGAAGAATAGTCTGGTTGTTGCAGAGGCCAAGTCAACTCATTAAGCATTTCTGGATATTGGAACAGATAGATAAAAGTATTATATGGGCTGTATGGTATGTAAACCTATAGTGCCTTTATCATTTTTAATAGAAAATTCTAAGATGAAAGTACAGGATGATCCAGAGTAAGTTTTGAGGTCTGTTTTTTAATCCTCCTCTGCATTAGTTGCTCTGGAGTCATTTACAGGAGGGTTAATACTGCAGTACTGCTCTTACAACTTCAAGTCATGAATCAACTTTCCTTGAGACACTGGAATAGAAAGAATTGCTCAGTATACTGTTCTTTTAATCTTCATAATGTGACTGCTTTTTTTTTCTTGAATGCCTTTCTCTTCAGTAAAGATGTTTGCACAGTGTGTTTTCATTAGGAGTAAGAATTAACATGATCTGTAATAGATAATCAAGTTGATTATTTGGAGATAATGTTTTAAAGAGATTTCAAAAATGTATCAGAATTACTTCTCTAGTTTACCAGTCAGATGCATTAATTTAATTAATTGAGTTTTGAATGTAAATGAAAGGTTAAATCTGTGAGTTGTTAGTAACTGGTATAGAACAAATCAGCCTTCCCGTATCATCAGCCTAGTCTGATGTCCTGCATCATGAGTGACTTCCCACCCAAAACTCCAGGTACAGAGTGGGCTGGCTTGTTACCTTGTCCTTCAGGGAAAGTAACATTTACCACTTTAACTTGCAATTTTTCCAGTATTTTTCATCTCTGTCAGAAAGGACCTGCTCAGCTTTTCACCTGCATTTGCAGGTCCACTTTTGAGTGGGTAAACAGTGCTAAGCTCTCAGTGAATTTCAGTGCTTTGTCTAGTATGTAATATTTTTTCCTAATGTTTTCCACAATGGCAGTAATGTGCAACCACCTGCTGTACAAAGCAAAGGAAAGAGCATTCCCATGTCAGAGATACTGATACAGAAATATACACAGGCTGTAGAACTTCTCAAGCTCTTGAGGATGTGTGAGTGCATGCAGAATTAGGTATATATCATACACTGAGTTGGAAGGGACCCAACTGGGTCATGGAGCCCAATTCCAGGCCCCATGCAGGAACACCCCGAGAATCGCATCATGTGCCTGAGAGCATTTTCCAAATGCTTCCTGAACTCAGACAGGCCTGATGCCGTGGCCACCTTCCTGAGGAGCCTGCTCCAGTGCTCAGCCACCCCTGAGGCAAAAGGTTCTCTCCTGATATCCAACCCAAACCTCCCCTGACCCAGCCCCATGCCACCCCTCCATGTCGAGTCCTGCCGCTGGCCGAGATATCATGCATCAGAAGATATCTGGGAACAGTAAGAGATTAATGGCTTTAAAGTAGTTCTCAGAGCCTACTTGTAAATCAGATGATACGGTAGTGCTGGAGAGCCAAGGTCTGTGCTGCTGTGGCAGTGAAAGCAGAATAGGAAATCTAAATGACTCTTTGGCTGCCTTGAAGTCATTGTCTAATATTAGCCCCGTCAGCAGCGCCTGGCTCTATGTCAGTCGGTGCTCAGGAGGAGGTGGTTACCAGCCAGGAGAATATGACCAAAGCTTTTAAATACTGTTGCTTGGAAAGTCTTATTAATGGCTGAATATGAGATCAATGTGCAATAATTCTTTCAAGCAGCATCTTTTTAAAAGCCTTTAGCAATCTGTCATCCTGATCTCCCTCCTCCCGGTTAGAAAGCCACATTAGTCAGGAGAAATCGCATGATCCTGGGAAGTTTCAAACTGCATCCGCTGATGCTGTGAGGAAAATGCCACTGTGCAGGGACACAGGTGCAATTACACTGACGGCTTCTTCTCATCCTCACGTCGGATCATCCTGGAGGGACAAGCAGAAAGAAACGGGGAGGTGGGCGAGATTCTGTCAGGTGCATGGGAGCAGTACCAAAGAGAAAAATGGAATACGCTCTTCCAGGAGACAAAGATCGCACTGTCTGTGAGTGTTAGCTCAACTTTTTCAGATCTGGTTTGAGAGAGGGGAAGATTTCAATACTGTTATTTTGTTCTGACTTTAGCCACCTGTTCAGTATACCTTAGCCTTTGCTGTCATTCTGGTAGAAATGTTCAATCTTTTGGGGTTGTAAACTGATAATTCACAATTTGTAGTTTTCTCAGAGGTGGCTTAAACTCCCACAGTGTTTTTGACATATTGGAAACCTCAGCTTTGATAAACATCCATATTTTAAGAGGACATCTTTAAGCCTCTTATTTTGTGCAATATCATTAAATACTACTTCTAAGGTTAATCTGCTTCATTAGCTACTAAGTGGCAGATTTTATCATAGTAAAGAACATGGGTGAGGGAAGCCCCTGTCTTTACTGGAGAAATCCTGAGTCATTTACTTCATGATGCATCAGCAAAAATAATTGGGTGTGGTTTTGATTTTCAGCTGCTATTGTAATAAGACTATGAAAGCTAACAGTGTCTTAATCTGATATGTGATTGCAAAGGTTTTTCTCAGAATACGCATGAAATGCCTCGCATATTAAAGTGCGGTATCTGTGCTTGCAAGGCTTTAACAGATGTGAGTATTTGAGTATTTATCTAGCTAAAGCAAACTCTTTTCTGAGGATGGGGAATCCTCTACTAAAACAGCCTTTCCATCACATAGTAGTAAGCAATGTTATGTCTGATTATCTTTTATTGTTTGCCTTGATTTTAATTTTTTTTAAAAATTATTGTCTGTGGTCTTGTGATTGCAAATACTATGCCTAGTCTTCAGTTTAGATGACGCTTTTTCCTAACCCAAGTCAGTGCTCTATGGCAAGTGGCATTAAAATAAGCATTAGGGAATTTCTTTAATCCTGCAAAATATATCTTGGGTTTAGAATGAGACCACTCAACCATTTTCAGCAGTGAAGAAAGGAGAATTGGAATTAAACATGGGTATGTGAGTGAAATAATTTTGGATCTAAGTATTTCAATATGAAGTGGGTTGAATATGGATCTAAAATTAAGATGCCCACAGAGCTGTGAATGAGGAGGAAAGGATTTTCTTTCTCAATTCTATTAATGGGAGCTTAGGTAAACCTGTACTGTACTGTAAATGGTTACAGTTGAATGACTTTGCAGTATGACTATAGTGAATTAGAAAAGTCATAAAAAGATAAGTAGATTTTTTGTTGGTCTCTGCTGAGTCCATAGAAAACTCTGATTCTTAAAACTTTCAATAACCATGTTCCTACTCAGTATATCAGCTGTTTCTGACTATCTTGCTTCACTTATTTAAAAGTTTTCCATATATAATCTTTAGGAAGTACACCAAAAAAGAATGGCATTTAGTCTTCTGTCTGTTCTGGAACTGTTTAATTTCCAGCACTCATTTTGGACAATTAACATAATTTTTAAAATGCCCTGGCTGTAAATGTATTCCCTCTCTCCTGTATCTAGGTTGTCTCAGAAAGTGACTTATAAGAAGAAGAAGCAACTTGGAGGAAACTTCAGAAATAAATACAGCATATTGCTGAAAAAACTAGTTTTGGTATCATCACTTATTTTAGATAATACTTCCTATCAGTAACTGATAGTATGATGGTAACATAATAAGCTGAATTATTTTTAAAAATTGTCTCTCTACATTGTACGTTATTCATTACCATGTCATTCTGCCAGGGACAGCTAGAAATAAACAAATAAACCCGACTGTCAAACAGGAGTAATACTAATGATTGTAGTTATTATCTAAGTTGAGAGTGGTTGAAAGTAAAAATCCAAAAGCAAATGGGAATAGATTCCTCTAGAATAATATGATGTTTTAATAGGAAGATTAGATCTTATATTTTAAATTCCGTCTTCATGCAATCCATTGAAACAAACTTGCAGTCCCTTTACTTCAAATTCTAATATAAAAGCTTTTTCTCAAGTTTTTTTGGTTTTTTTTTTTTTTTTGTTAATTACAGCCTATTACTGCTTCCAAGGATAAACTCTCTGGTGTGTCCTGAATTTCTTAAAATAGAAGTGTAGCATTTATATCACATGCAGAAATGTAAAAGCTGTTGTGGTGTTTTTTTTTTTTTTACCTTTTTAATGTTGGACTGGTGTAAAAAGGGAATTTATGAATTCTAAGCAAAGAAAACTGGGAGGAAAAAAGGCAAAAGCCTCTTATTTTCCCCAACCAAGAAGTATATTTTTTAATATTATCATGATATTTGCAGGTGAAAACAGCTGAGCCTGGCAGTGCTGAATAACAACAGCATGAGTTGAAGCCAAGGAACTTTTCTCACAGTTAGAAATGCATGTGCAAGCATATGTGCATATGTCCAGTCTTTTTTATGGGAAAAAAGGTTTTAGGAGTGAGAGGTTTGAATAAAGATCTAAGCTAAAAATTAAGAGCTATAATTTGTGGTACATCAGACACGTTATGAGATTTAATTATTGTTTTTAAAGCTTTGTGAGGATGAAACATGCTTTGGAAGCATTAAGTGTAGTACTTCTGTCTCTTGTACTGAAACACACAGTATACAAAATGGGGTATTTTAATGATATCATATTGCAATTTTGTAGTTGCATAATTAATAGTTTTCTGATTCCTTGATAATATTGGAAATTTTGTGGGAATGTCCACACACATAGAATCTACCTTTTGACTTTTAAAAATTGCTTAAATGGATTTTCTAGCCATTACTTCCTTATGTCACGGGAGATATTATCCATAGACGGGTGAAGACATCATCCATTTTTTCCTCTTTTGATTATAGGCACCCATGAGTTATACAGACCACACAGCTTTGCAAGTAATGGGCTTATTAGGCAGTAGAAAATGAAATACAATAAATAAATAGATAGTGTGGGTTTATGTTAGCATAGAATAATGTATGTATGCCATCTGTGGTATTTCTACTAGGAATGCAATCTTCATAATTTCTAAGCAAAGTGTAAAGCTGTCTGTGCTCCACAAGAGACCTCACTCTTAATGGAAGAACTTTGTGATTAGTTTGTTAATATTCTTAAAAATCTAATTTCACAAGGGCCTCAACCCACTTCTTATTCCATACTTTCTTTACCCACATTGTGATGCTTCTAATGAATTCAGAAAGGGGAACAATGGTGGTTTTACTTACATAAGGAATTTTAGTCACAACATAGTTCTTGGTCATTGAAGTTTATAAAAATACAGGAGTTTTCCAATATGCAAGTAAGTTCTGGTAATAATATTTTAGAAAGGATGGGAAAGACAAAGCATGTGGAGCCAAAGAAATCTGCTGGAGGAGGATTTTGTAGCCTGAGTACTTTCTGAGAAACTGAAAGAGGAGAACCATTATCTACTTAAAGGAAAAGATGATACACATTCACATTAAATTTTAATTAATTTTCATTTCCTAACCTAATAGTCAGAAAACTGATTTCCATTTCCGAGCAGTGATAAAAAAGTGTAAATTTACCCGTTGCAAGACCATGTAAAAGCCTTACGCTTGCTAGTCAGAAGGGACTTGTGTAAAACTAGTAAGGTACTTATATTCTACTTTAATTACAAGAACAAATGAAATTATTCTTCTTAGTTAGGGGCTGAAATTTCATCAACATTTGGAGAGATGGTGAATTTTTTAGTATTTCTGTAGAGTAGAAAATCTACTAATTACAGTGAGATGGAAGGTTGTGACTTAGCTAGGTAACCAGTAAACGTGAAGAATTGGGCATTCTTACATCTATGCCATATTTCACTTACTAGTGATAGCTTTCAGGATTTTAGATAATTCAGTCTTCAGTGGACAGTGTCTGTCTCTACCTCTCGCTCTGCCTTCCTTCATCCATTTTTGTGAGGAAATGGAGTTTACCTAAACAGCAATAGACCAGTTTTCTTGATCAGCTTTTAAAAAATCATCTCATCATGGACCTCAAAGAAAGGTGCACCCTGAGATACTAATAGAAAAACTTCTTGGTATTTTTGGGTTATTTTGCCAGCTGTCTGTATGTCAGTGAGTACCAATAAAGTACAAGCATAGTCCTGCATCGTATGATGTCTGGCCTTGCTCATGGCAAGTATGGTCAAGATGATGGTCAGGTTTGCCAAGAGCCTAGATATGATTTCTTTGAAGTTCTACCTGGAGCGAGTCTTAAAACTGTGATTTTTGAAGAAAACATTCTCTGTTCACCCAGTACTTTGTCTGTGTCTTCATCTAAATGGAGAAAATTCCTTGCTACCCTAAAGGTTGTTGTGTGGAGGTGTTCAGGTTGTTCCAGGTGTGTTGGCAGTGCACAGCCTGGCTTTGTATGAAAACCATTTTAAGAAGACAAGATTATGCGTATTCTGAGTTTTGTCCTGGAGTTTATTAGGTGAATTTGCAGTGTCTTAAATAGAACAAGTGCTCTACTCTATTATGTTTTCTCTTCCATTTTAATTAAGGAATTCTGGTAAGATTTACCATGTTCTACTTAGAGAGAAACAGCATGTTCTACTTAGAGAGAAATAGCTAGTCCAGAACAGCACACTTTAATTAGAGTTGGATGCATTTTGCAAAAGTACTCAACCATGGAAGAAGGGTACTTGGAAAACACATAGGATTGTGTTGTCACACTGGAAAAATTCTCACAAGGAAATGAGTCATTAACCTATCTTAGCGTTTTGCACAATCATTGTCATTGTGGGTGAGTGTGATTGTCTGTACCTGTGAGTTGGCATGAATATTTAAGTTTCAGGTAACGGCAGGATGCTGAATCTGTTGTGAGTAACTCAAACACAGTAAACAGAAGTATGATTTTGCACGCTTTGAATAGGTAAGAGGCATTAAAATAGCACTTTGGTGATAGGGTTAACAAAATTCCTAAAGGTAACAAGTTAATTTGTTCAGCTGGTATGAATGATGGCTTCCAAGTTTTATTGTATGGCAAGCAGTCATTTGAGATTTGGCTGTGTTGGTACGCTTGCACCAGGAAGTTAATGAGAATTGGTGTAACAATTAGTAGTAAGTGTTCTGTTGGTGGTTATTTCTGCGGACTTCCACAACTGTGCATTCTTTACTGTAAAGTTTTTATTTTTTATATGCAGTGTTTTGGTTGATAGTATGTTAAATTCTTAAGATCTCGGTGCTCTTCCTATGCAGTTTGCTAGTGTTTGCATACTCTTGTTAATAAAAATTTTGAGACTTAATCCCTGTCTAACTAGGCTGTATCTGACTGCTTGCTGGGAGTTGCTCTTAAAAATGAGGTCTCTTTACATGTCCTGAGTAGAACTGGAGTTATCCTAGGTATTGTTTTCATCAAATCTGTCCTAGGTACTGCCGTACGTGTTGTTGTAAACAGAAAAATAAGAGTTAAGTAAATCTAGGTATCTGGCGCAGATGACAACAAGAAATTTCAGAGGACTGTATAGATAAATATCTAGTCATTCTAGATTTCACCATTCTCTGGTGATCAGAATTTCATACTTTTTCTGTTTTTTTAAGGACTGTTCATAAATTAGTAGTTTTGCCAGCAGCTTAAAAAAGCTGGGTGGTTTTTTTGTTTGAGTGTTGTGGGATTTTTTTTTTTTTTTTTTTTTTTTTTTTTTTAGCCAAAAAATTACTTANNNTTTAGAAGCCAGAATACTAGTACTATCCTTGGAGACAGCAGATGCCTTTTTCTAATTTTTTTTCCATTTCTCAATCCATTCATTGCTGGTTGTGTGGTTGCAGAATTCACAGTGGTGTTTTGTGGGAAACACGGAATGCTTTTTAACATTGCTTTTTTTCTCATTTTTCTTTTTCTAACTCCCTTTTCAGAATTCCCCACTCTACCAATATCTGCAGGATTTGGGACACACAGACTTTGAAGTATGTTCCTCAGTGTCGCAGAAGGCAGAGCAATGTGCAGCAGCAGAAAGCCAAAGAGAGCAGACTGTGCGTGCTGCCCAGAAGGTGAGCACTTTCTGTTCCTGAGTATTTATCTTCTCAAAAGAGAACTGCACTGCTTCACAAATAGGCAAAATCAGAAGAGAGAGGAATCGCTTCCTGTATTTAAAAAAACAAAGGAAAAATCCCCAGACCAAAACCCACAGCCAGTTATCATATCTTGTCTACAAATGTGTTTGGAAAGTCGTGGTTAATCAGTGTAGTTTGGAGTGTTTCTTTGCACTTACGTAAGCTAGGGAAGCAAGAGGCTTTGATAAATAATTTTTCAAGTGTTGCAAATTATCTTATGTAGTGGATCTTATTATGTTAGCTTAGCATGCCATTCTGGGAATAGAACCTGTAATTTTCTGGAACAGAATATTTATAGTTTCCAGCCCTTCCCAGGCATTCAGTTGCTAAGTATAGCTTTGTCTGTGACAAAATATATTAAGAAAGAGAATTTCTGGGAAGCAGAAATGCAATAACCAATCTGAATGAGATAGTTGATGTGGATAGCTATAGCATTTGTAATAGTGGTTGCTTTTATCAGTGGTCACAAAGCAAGGCTGAATTTAAATCAGGATTTAAAAGTATTAGTGGAAATATTAGGTCTACTACTCTTGTTTTTCAGAACTGTCAGCTGACACTCACCATAATCCTCAAGAAACTACCTGAAAATACATTTTCTCTTTAAAGCTAATGCCTGTTCTGTGCTATGTTTAAACTGAAGATACCTATTCTGACTTAGTGTAGGAAGACTTTAATTAAATGTTTGTTTGTTTGTTTATTTATTTATTAAATGTTAACATTTGTTCACTGTTAAAAATTATGATGACATATTTCATTGGTTGATATTCTGTTGGTTACTGTGAAGTAATGCATGGATTGTCACTTAGCTACATTATTTTGCATAGTTACTTTTGTGACAGTCAGAAAATCGGTATGATACTGTGTTCGTGTATATAATTTCCACTGAATTTTATGTAAGGGTGCTGTGGGTTTAAGAACCTCAAAAGTGTTAAGATATACTGCATTTGAAAACCTCAGGTATTCAGGTTTTTTCCCCTCCCTTCCCCTCAAGCATTTTACACTTAATTTTATTGTGTTGGAGCAATTCCTCCAGCATTGTGTCAGATGTAGAAGTAATTCATGGTTTGCCTTGCAACTTGAAGGGAGTGGGTGTGTGAAAATGGGCTGTCCATTTCTTACAAATACCAGGTGATGTTCACGTTGTCTCATCTCTGTCTAGACAAGGATACATAGTGGAAATAAGGAAGAAACCTGTGTGTAATTTCTAGTGATAAATTGTCATAGGTTCTTCCTGCTGCACTTCCAGTACCAGTTGGGAAAAGTTAGCTTTTCTTTTGTAATCTGATGTCAGCAGGTCTGTTTTTGTCAATTGATTTCTGTGTCCCATTTTGGTAGGGTCTCTCAATAGAAAAGAAAATGAGGGAGAGGCAGCTGGGCATGTATTTAGAAAAGTAGACTGGATTTAGGAGGATCTGAGGCTTTGTTGCAACTTTTGTATGACATACAGACAAATAATTTACATTCCTATCCAGTCATTTCCTAAGTTTTACATGAGGCTCTTATAATTTCCCTTCTCTTGGCCTTCACTGGCCTAGTCTACTGAAATGAAAAAATGTCTGGAAAATAAATGGTTTCTGACTTCTGAATATGTACCTACCCACAGTTCTAATATAAAATGATCTTCCTTGAGGCTTAGTGTAACTATGATTATAGGGAGTAGATGGTGTTCCACACTGAGTGATTCCCCGCATGTGTACATCACTTTCCTTCTGTTCTGAAAAGCAAATGCCTTAAAGACTTTATTAAAAGAAAAATGTAAAAGTGGGAGTATTGCTTTGTCTTTGGGTTGAAATTGTTTCCTCCTCTTGTGTTCAGCCAAGTAGGAACCCTGTGATGCTGAAAGTTGGTGACACACAGCAAGAATTTGGCTCAGTCAAGGTCTAGTTTGGGATATTCAGGGGCTGAAGAAACAAATCTGGGAAGAAAAAGAGATTCCTAGTGACTGATCCAAATGTTTCTGTTGCTTCTTGCTCTTCTGCCACGCAGAACCCGTGGTTCAGGCATAAGAAAAGGCAGAGGCACCTGTTGAATTTGAAGCACATCTTAAATACTTCTCAAGGCATGTGGTTTTGGCGATGGTTTGTTGCCCTTTTTTTTTTTTAATCAGAATACGGTCTTAATGAGCATTGAGTTAAAAAGTTGCAACGGTGTATTAAGATTGTGTTCTGGGGGCTGATGAAATACCAAGCTCCCATCTGAGGGATTACGGAGACATGATTCAGTGTAGTAATTGTAGGTGCGGTGTTCCTTGTTGTGTCAATCTCTGGAGAAAGTTACAGCTAAAGTCCTGGTCTCATGATCACTTGATACTCAAAAGCACTGTTAGTAAGAGCTCTTAGACTTGTTTTCTGGAATTGAATCCCATTTGGGTAATTCTGCTTGATCTTTACAGAATTTATCGCTTCCCATTTACATCTTTCCTTTCTCAGTCATTTTCCTAGACCGCTGTGCATATCTGAATGTTTAAATTTATTATTGTGTCACACCTTGTCCCACCTTAGATATGATGATATTTTACCATTAGAACAGAGCTGGTGCTGGAGGCAGGTGCTGAGAATTGTCGGGGCTAGCCCTCAGTAGCTGTGCAGGTGACCTGATGTGGGATGGCAGAGAAACCAGTCCTTTGCCTTTGTCTAGGGCTCCCACCCACTTAATGCAAGGTATTCAATGTGTAGCACTATGTTCTTCTAAAGTGCACAGAATTTCTCTATAAAAGAGAAGTAGTCCTTACAATTCTTTTTTTAGTTTCAAATTAATTTGCTTAAAATGTACATATACTATGCTAATATTTTTTTTAATGTTAGGAGTTACACATCTTTATTATTTAGTTTGCAGAGAGTTTGACTGAGTGCTGTTCTAAAGTAGTAAGAAGACACTCCAGAAACACTGGCAACATGACCTGACTTGTGTGTTGGTGCAAGTTGTTTTACTTGTCAATAACACTCCCAATGGGAATGCAAACTGTGAGACACTATTCCAAGGATCTGAATAATTGTGTTGCTGTACTCAATTGGGTCACAGCCCAAGACTGTGGGTTGTCTTGTTTTGTATTTTCAGGCACTGACTTGCCTGTTGAGTGTTTACGCGAGCTCAGATTTTTAATTTTAAACTAAACCATGAGAATAAACTAAAAGATTGCTTATGTAGCACACTAGGGTTTTTTTCAGTAACTCCACAGTCTTGTTTAGAAAGCTGATAGCAGTTCAAAACTACCCTTGGTGTAGCTTTAATTGTTCATTATAAAAATCCAAAGACTTAGAAAGGCTAAGCAGTTGAAAATGATAGGCTTCAAGAGGCATAATCTTAAATTGAATGGGTGATTCTTTCTGTACCCTGCTTTCAATGTACAGGGAACAGTACTTTTCGATGAAATACTCGTCTGAGATTCAAATGCAGAGCATGACCTGTGTTCATTTAATTTCAATTTCCTACAAATTATAATTAGAAAATTTTGTTTCCTTTTGTACCACTCTGCAAGAAACTTGAAGGATAATCTAGTGCTGCAATTAGTGGCACTCTTCTGACTTATGTCATTGCCCTTGAGCAACATCAAAATACAATCACTTGGATTTATTCCATAGTCTTAAGTGTGAATTGCTGGGATAGCTCCTCCTAATAAGCCACAATGATGTCACTGTATCGGGAAGAGCTATCATTATGAGATCCCTGTTATTGGTTTACCTCTTCACTGACCTAAAAACACTTCCTTTAGGCATAGGTCTGAAAATCTAACTGTATACAGAAAAATGAGACATTTGTAAAGAAAAACTTGAGTTAGATTACTTCGATGGGCACCAAAATAAGTTATTTCAAAAATCGTTGAAGTGTAAGTTTTTTAGGCTGACAGTTCCTGGTATGAAAGCTGTTCTGCCCTGGCTTGCTGCACCAGACACATCACACTGCCTTTCAGAAGGCTGTCAGACTGGTCACAGGTTAACTACAAAACTCTGAGCTCCTGTTGCTTGGGTTTGTTCTTCTATTCCCCACCTTGTAGCTGAGGAAAACCAAGAAAAAACAAACAAGAGGGGAATAAAAACCCACCAACCAACCAAAAAAAAAACCCCCAAAATAAACAAACAAAACCCACCCCAAACACAAAAAAAACCCCACAAAAACAAAACCCAAACAAGACGGAGAAACAGAAGCTGTCACCTTTTATACACTGAACTATTGGAATCTGTATGGGGTTTTGTTTTATTGTTTTCAAACAGTATGCCACAAAACGTAAGCACTTCACAATTAATTTTTTTTGGCATACATTTAATTTGATTGTATTACATGTCAGTAGTCTGAAGATTGAGATAGGGCCTCAGAATTCATGAAATATATATAAGTAAATATTTTGAAAAATACTTTCTGTCAGTTCAGTCTGAGGAAAGTAGATACAATGGTGTGTAAAAAGCTGCTTTTTTTTTTTCCTTGAATGGCTGCAGACTGAAGCAAAACCGTGCGTCTATTCAATTATAATCTGTCATGCATCTTGTTTTAGGAAGATACATGAGTAGAATGTGTGATGAGTGAGAGGGAGTCCCTCTATTAGTGGTGTTTGAAGTTATGTTTACAGCTCAGACAAAAGTGTGGATTTAGGTTGTGTGGGAAGCAGCATAGAGACAAAGTACCTGGTGGCACACACTGGTGTGAGCAGGGGGTTTCTGGGGCATTTCCTCTTCTTACCATCACTCTTCCCTGTCACTGGTCACAACTCCTCTGGAGTCTTGTCCTCAAGCTGCAGTGGGCTGCCAAGGAGAGCTTGCCCTTGTCCTGGTCCATCACTTTTCTTCAGCCTGTCAATCATTTAACCCTTGGGTTTTTATCCCCCAGGAGAGAGAAAGTCTTTCATATCAATGCAATGACTGCCCGCTTGAGATCAATCTAATTCTAGCTGTAGTTATTTTTAACAGAACCACATAACAATCTATTATACTCAAACTAGGTGGGGTTACTGAAGGCTTTATTTTATTCTCTTGTTCACAAGCAAACTGACGGGAAGCAGATGTTCTCTTAGTGTACTCTGAAGTTAGGCCAGACACAGTAAGTGAAACTTCCTTAGAGGTACTTGGGTCTGAGTTAACAAGAAAATCAAATGCAGAAATAAAGGCATTGTGTGTTGTTATTTATTTAATTTTTACTTTGGTGGGTTTTTTGTTTTTTTTTTAATTGGAATAATTTCTGTTTCTTTCAGCAAGGCATCCTGTCAAAACTAGTTGAGTTTTTTAGAAGCTGGTTTCCTTTTCCACAGTACAAGAATAATGATGACATACTTCACCGACTGGTAAGTGATCACTTTTTTTATTTTTCCATTTTCTTTCCTAATCCACAGGTCTTCCTCTCCTCTGTATTTCATCCTCTGAACAACATCTTTGGTTTGTATTGTTGATTTTGGCTTCAAGAGCTTTACTTTTTCTTCAGATAATACTAATTCTGGTTTTCAGTAACTGTGCCAGATTGGGCACAAAAGGACAGCAACAGTATCAGTAGCCAGGCTGAAGATGTTCAAAATGTGGAAGATAATAAAATAAAATATGTGAGAAATCAAAGAAATTCTTGGAAGCTGAAATGGGTTTAATTGCAGTGTAGGTACCCCTTTGGTGGAAGGCAGTAGGGAGACACTGACTGAGAAAGTCCACATGTTGCAGTCTGGTGCCCTGTAGACACCTCCTAAGACAGAAGGTTCTAGAGCTTCAGCTGAGCATTGCTTCACCCTCTTTTTCAGCTTGTTAGCTCAGGCACAGCAGCACCACAGGGCAGCTGCACTGGCTGTGGACCCATCCTGGCCTCTTTGCTTCTGCCCTGCTGTCCACAGCATTTGGGAAAGGCAAAGCAAACTTTGTTTGCTCTTTCTCTGCAGCACCGCTTTCCAGTCTGGGCTTGTCTCAGATCTGCTTTAATTTGTACCCAGCTGCTTCAGCTTCCTAGTATGGCTTGCAAATGTCACTTTATTCAGACTGTTCCAGAATCTAGAATTTTGATTTATTTTTTTCTATTATGATGTAGGGATGACGTCTTCAAATGGAGCTTCAAAAGAAAATGTTGAGGAACATGAAAAGTTAGGATTTTCCATTTTTCACAGAGTTCTGCTGTATCTCCTTTAGATAAAGTCCTCCTTTATCTCAGGAGGACAACATTTCCTCTGAAAATCTCGTATTAGTGATCTTTGATTGACTTTTTTCTTCCTCCCTCTTCCCCTATGAATCTAAGCTATTATCTTAACAGAGTTTTAAGCCTTGCTTTCTTGAGATAGAGGCATAACCGAAGAACATGGAAAACATGTTTGTCCTGCTGGATACTACAGCAGAGTACTGAAATGACACAGGATGTGTCGGAGGAGGGCAGAGTTTCCTCTTGCACACAGTTCTGAAACAAATGTTTTCCATTAAAAGTAGAATGAAAGTTATCTGAGGTGACATCTGTGCATGGAATTAAGTTTCTAAACTAGATATCTTATGGTTTCATAAAGAATCTCATTCTGTCAATGACAGAACTAAACAGATTTTGTACTGTGAAGTGTCACACTTGTGTTAAAAGCTTCTATTGGAGACCTTGTAGAAATATTCTCTTTTCTCTCCTGTAATTAGCTAGATGCAAAGATGCACATGTTCAGTGTTTGTTGGGTTTT
Source organism: Dasyornis broadbenti (assembly GCA_013397935.1). NCBI lineage: Eukaryota > Metazoa > Chordata > Aves > Passeriformes > Dasyornithidae > Dasyornis > Dasyornis broadbenti. The sequence goes on from VZRN01002121.1 coordinate 278,206, forward strand.
GTTATGACATTCTTAACTTGAAGTAATTATGGTTTGGTGCAGTATGCAAATGAAAATTTCAGGGGGCTTCTCTGATGGTTGTATTTGTCTTCAAGAGCTGCGTATTTGTCTTGAAGAGCTGCAGCAGGGGAAAAAGATAGAAAATGCTTATGGCATCCAATTCACAGAAAAGTAACTCCCTAAAGTTTGTCTGGAGTTTAGCACGTGTGAGGTCTTCAGAGCCCCATGCTCCTTCATGTTTGGATTGAGTTCCCCTGGGAAAGGTGCAGATTCCTTCAAGAGAGAACTCCACTGCCTTGGCTTGGGGCTTCAGTCCAGCACATTGACCCTACTGTTATCAAGTGTCCGCAAGTGACTTTTTGTTGACTAATTTGCGATATCTCTCCTTGTCTCTCTAAGTTTTGTTTGTTAATGACATAAATTATGTCACAACTTTTAAAAAACAGTATTTTCTGTTTTATTAATGATCTTCTAATAGATACAGTCAGTACCTCTCTGATTCTTGTGCAAATATATTGGCGTACTCTGTGGCCTGTTTCCAGTTATTGTTACTATCTAGGTCAGATCACAAAGTCAGTGTGATGCATCCTGCAAGTCTGAACTGTTAGGTAGTGTGTGAGCTTTTAAAGTTAAACAAGTTTAATTAAAAAGTAGCTACTTGTGATATATCTGAAACATTCCTGTACTCTGGGAACAGATTGTTGACAGTAAAGTGTAGAGTGTGTGGGTGTTTTCCTTGCTCTGCTAACTTAATTTTAAGAATTTGCATATTCTTTACCTAATGCCAGTTTTTTCTCCTGCCCATTTGTTTGTGGTAAGGATGTTGGATTTCGATTTGACACGCTCCGTACCATCCTGCAACAGGAAGTTCTGCTGCAGGAGGATGTGGAACTGATTGAATTCCTTGACCCCAGTATCCTGTCTGCAGGGCAGTGTAAGCAACAGGAAAACAGACAGCTTCCAACGCTACGCTCCCTAGCAACTCCTAATATTTGGTATTGTATAGAGAATATCTACCATTATATTCACTGAGAAACAAGCAAAAAATATATTGTGCATTCTTGATACAAAATGCAACATTAAAGTAACTATTTTTTTTCTCATGTCCTTGGTCTTTATTCTGCTAGTCCCCAGATTTTTGTATAAGCGTGTTTTTTTCCATTGGGCATTTTACTGAAAGAGGGAATTTTAATCTGACATGACTACATGAATATGAATGGATACTCCCCAACTAATATATTCCATTAGGAAGAACTAACATAGCTGATTAATTCATTCATTTCTAAAGCTATACTAAGGTGATTTTGATAAAGGAGACATGATTGTGAAGACTGAATTGAAAAGTGGTTTTTTTGGTGTGGTCTTCATAAAATACCTGTGGGTGGGAGAAGTGAGGTGGGATGTGCAATTAATTTTCAAATATAGCATATCAGAAGAATAAACTGCAGAATATTTAAATAAGATGCGTTGAAGTTGGCAGAGTCATGTGGAATTCACTCAGGAACACTGAAGGAGCTGGCTGCAGCAGTATCTGAACATCTACCACCTGTATTTAAAAAAATAACAAGGCCAGTGGTTGTTCTGACAGAGTGTCTTGCTTGGAAGTGCAGGAATCAGTAGAAAAAAAATCACATAATATGGCCCAGTGCTATTTTCTCACACATACAGTAGAAAAGTAGATAAAATTATTATAGAGGCACACCTCAGTTGTTTAAGTTATGTCATTATTGATGCTCCTGACAAACATGAGAACTTTTGAGCCAGATTTTTCTGGTCCTAGCATTATTCAGTTTCTTTAAGTGTTCAGCTGATGAAGTACACTTACAAAATTTTTGAATATTGTTCACCTTCCAGATGACACCAAGTTTGTGTTTTCATAGACTAGAGGTCGATATTAGCTTGGAGAAATACCTTGAAAATGATAGAAAAGTCAATAAGGACAAAAGTTTAATGCTACACTTAGGAAGGAGAAATCAAGTTAATAAACACCAAGTGATGAATTATTTGCTATGCAGTACTACTCCAGAAAAGGATGTGCATATCGTTGGGATGCAGTAGTGTTATGATGTGTAGAAGGTGATTAGTAGGAAGGTGGTGATCAGTCATCATTTGTTCTGTTCAGAAAAGGGAAGGATATGAAGAAGAATAATGCAATTAATTTGCCAGCGATTCAAACTAGGACTTGGGGGAAATCTTTTGAACTCTAAGGATACTTAGCAGTTGGAATAGCTACGGCATGGATTGTAGAGTCTCCATTTTCATCATTGGTCTGTCTGTGATGATCTGGGTTAACCAACCAGAAGCTGAAAATGAACAAAGGAAGCTCTTAAATCCCTTCTGGTCTTTCATTGTGATTTATTTTATCTGTGGGACTTTATTTTTTTTAATGTACCAAGGAAGTCAGAGACTGTATGTCTGTCCCTTTTAGAGATACTTACATATTTGGAATATTTTAACCGTGGACCTTTACTGAAACCTATCAGTAGCCTGTAGCCATAAAGAGTTAACACTCGTAAAGCTGATTGAAATTTGACCACAAAACTGTCCAGGAAATAAAAACCCAGAGATTGTGCCTTATTTTAGAAATGGAAAAATATTCCTTGTGAATACTTCCAAACCTAAGTGCAGGATACACAACTTTAAGGGATGAAGGAAAAAAAATGTTTTTAATTGAAAACATTCTGGAAAAGTATAGTCGTAATGCACCTTGAAGCTATCCTGTCCATCTCTCTGAAGATTGTGATTATTTTACAAAACTGTATAGTAATATATATGAAACACAGTGTATTTTCTAGCAGTTACTTATATATGTTGAATTTTTCTAGATGGAAGTAACAACTTTATAAGCTTTTAAAATGTCTTTGAGAAATTACAGAACTGAGATACTAGGAACTCTATTTTTTAAGGATTTTCAAAAGGTGCCAAATTATTTTAAATGATTATTCAAGCTATCTTTATAAAATTGTGTTAGAAAGTAGTGATGCATTGGTGTCCAAGTTAAATGAGTCAGACTCTAGAAAAAATACAGCTGGCACTACATGAGCGATTTGCTACCAAAAGAAACATGCCCTTCCCTACTGTACTCTTGAACCTGGAAGTACAGATATTACAGTTCCTACACGCCCTGGCTTATAATGCTGAGTGGTCAGATTTTTTCTTTTTCTATTTTCTTTTCCACTTTTTTTTTAAGTCATACGTGTAAGAGAAACTGACCTTTCAAAGGGGTCCATTACTCTCCTACTCATGCTGTAAAAAAGCTGAAGAAATGTTTCCTTAGAGTATACCAACCAAGTAATATCATGTTCATATTCATCTAAACCTGTCAGTAGGAGCAATTTTCAGTGTTTACAGCTCCCTTCAGGACCTACATAAAAGCCCCACAATAAGATATTATCTCGCCTGTAACTGAAAACTTTGTGATTTTCTGACTTGTTTGACCTCAGTGCTCTGTGGTTGATGATAGTCTCTGTTTGCAGGGATGTCTCGCTGCTCCTTGCCTTTGTAAGTGCACTGCTTATGTTTCCTTCGTGGTGGAAGGAGTCATCATGGCTGCTGTGTGGACTGGTGCTGCTCGTCTATGCAGTCTTTAGAGTGTGGGGCACGTGGAGGACAGCCAAGCTGCAAATGTCCCTGCGAAAACACTGTGTCCAGCTGGAAGAAACAGTGGTGAATAGCCGAGCTTTTACTAATCTCGTGAGGAAAGCTCTACGACTCATTCAAGAGACTGAAGTAATTTCCAGAGGATTTACCCTGTGAGTCTGTATTTCACTTTATTTAATACACAGATCCATTCAAACCGTCTGTCTTCTGAAATTGTCTTGTTACACTGTCTCCCATAACAAGTGGAATTACTGAAAAACATAATACTTAAGGGTTTTCATTTACATAAAATAGTATAATTACTATTCATACTGAAAGTATGAATTCTAACAACTCAGTGTTAAAACCCTGCATTCTGAAGGTGAATAAAGTCTCACAAAACTCATATGCCTTTGAAATTTCCTGCTTTGCTAGCAATGAAATATATGAACAAATGGACTTTGAAGTGACTTATTTTGGGAGTCTTGTAGAGAGGTTTTTTTATCTGATTTATTTATAAAATAAATAAATACATAGTTTAATCTATGTAAATAATCTGGTCTGCAAGTAATAATTCATATTTTAGAAAACAGGATGACATAAAACCTGTTCTATTTGTATTTAACAAATAGCTGTCTGAAGTAGTGAGAACACAGTAATAAGCAAAGACCATCAAACGTCATTTCCCACCTCAAGTAAAGTTAACAGTCTTTTTTTCTTGTATATAAACGTTGAAACATTTAGATTATTAAATTATTTACTGTTGAATTTGCCTCTCTTCCACTTAAGGGATGCAAAAGTGTTTCTGATTATTTAGCTCTTGTAGTTATTTGGTAAGTTTTGCTTATTTTCTATGTAAAAGGACGTCAGAAAGTGTTCAGTGTCTGCAATAATTCCAAAGCTTTTCCCTTGTAACCATCTATGATGAATCCATATCTGTGCCAATTCCACTTAAGGCTAAAGGAGATAGGAAACGCCAACACCTAAAATACAGTCAACTTCTCTCTAAAAGCAATCAAAAATTCCCTTGCCACCAAGAAGATGTTTATCCACGCCAGATCAACCATTCTGCATTCAGACACATGCTCTTACTTGCAAGTTTGCAACTTTAGACTTAAAATTTTGGATTAATTTTCTAGCTTGAGATATCTTCAGTGTACTTCATTGAAGAAATGTTTCGTTCTCCCTTTGGAATGCATAAGCATGTCTTCAGTCTGCCTAGCTATGTGTTTTTTGTTTTGGTCTGGTTTTTTGCTGAAGAAGCATATACTTGAGCAATAGGCAGTCTTATCTTTGCAAATGGGTTCTTAAAAGAAATTATTGTTCGGGCTTGTCCAAATTACAGATGAGAAAAACATTTGGATTTTTGCCTAAGTTTAAGCGAACGAACTTGTGGTCAATGTCTACATTGCTGCTGCCTTGTTCTTTTACTACATATCTTAGATAACATATTAACAAAAAACAGACTGGTCTTTAAGCTGATGCTTGATCTCATAGCTTCTTTACTTGAAACTTTGGCAAGCTTTTCAAAAGACTTTGGCATATGGATGGAGTGGGAGAAGTCTGACTGTGCCAGCATCCTCATTGGAACAACTGTACAGTATAAAGAAGTCAGTGCTGTACAAGTTTTGGGTTGGTTTAGCCTAAAGGAAATTCTAACTCCAGAGTGTAATTTTCTGCATCCACATTTGCAAGAGATGAACAGGACAATGTGAAATTCTTTGCTTCAGGCAGCTCTTTGTGTATGATCCAAAAAGCTAGTTATACCTTTTCTTGATAGAATTTTCTACAGTAAACCTCAGCAGAACAAAGCTTAGTATGCTCTCCTGTAGTAATGTTGTCAAAAGTCCTAGTGCTGTTTAGAAAGAGTCTCATGGCAATAGAAATGGTTGCATCTGAAAAGTTACTAAGTATCCTCTTGTGTTATTTTATATCCTTGAAGGAATGAGATTTCAATCAGGTACAGCATCCTGGTCAGTGTTACACATGGAGCTGTTTTAAGGTGCTGCTAATTCAGCACAGTTTGCCCTGTGCATTGATCATGTTGTGAATGGAAAGATACTGAAGCTGTCATTTAAATGGTACCGAGTTCAGACTTGGACTTGTACTCAGCTAAACTCTGGCAGGGCAAGTCCAGGTCTGCAGCTGTGTCCTGAAGTTCCTCATGCTCCACTGCTGGTTTTCCTCCCCGTTACACCATCCATTGCTGTTCTCATAGGCTAATTTACATATCCATTGAAATATCTATGACTTTGCTTTATTCTGCCCTCTTTGCTCCGTATTAATTGATATTGGACTGTCTCTGTAAATGGTAGATTACTACTGATGAGGTTTTGGTCAGTTGTCTGTAGGTTAAGTGGTTTATTACTGTGGTGGTGTCTGCTATACTCAAATAGATATTCAAATATCCTTTTGCCTTCATTCCCCTCCCACCCAAAAAAACTGACTGCAGCCACATAGATCAGGAGCTAAGAACTTGAGCAGGGAGCTTGGACTAGAAGACCTTCAGCGGTCCCTTCCAACCCCAACTATTCTGTGATTCTCTGATTCTGTCAGGCTTCTCTTATATTAGCTGCTCTCAAAGACAACTGGATGTTCTGATTCCAGCTTGGCCTTTGGAAGTGTTTAATGCTCTGTTGGAATTGCAGGTATGTCTGCATGGTATCAGCTCTGCGATGCAGAGATGGCCGAGACTTCACCTGGGTAGGTTGGATTACAGAAATTGTGTAGGAAAGGCAGGGCAGTTCTCTACTCAGGCAGAAGGGTAGTATTTCTTCTAATTGCTTCATTTGCAATTAGACAAATGAAGCCTGATCACAGGTTGCAGCCTGGGATTTCTGCAGGGTAATGAAAGTATGTCCATTGTCTTGCACATCATAGAACAAGAACTGAAGGAATACATAATGAAAGGCTGCAGCAATAAACAATTCCCTTGCCTGTCACCAAAATAATTAACTTCTTTTCCAAAATGCTCTCTTTCTACTGTATTTTAAACTAAAATTAAGCTCTATGAGCTTAATACGTATGGATGTATTATTAGCATTTTTATGGAACTGCTTTCATGCCAGAGTGCAGTGCTAGGTTTTATTAATCTGTTTATGTAAGTTTGTTAAAAGCTGAAAGCCAATTTAAGACTTGGTTTGTAAAATTAATGGAGAAATATGTTGCTGTTCTATATAGTAAAATGGGTTTGGAGCTGTAGGAAAGGGGAAATTCACCCTTAACCTTTTTTTTTTCTCTTCCTGTTATTTGTGGCTGATATGCAAAGCTGATAACATTTTGTAAGTCCAATTAAAATGTATAGAGGATAGGAGAGAGAGATTTTTCAAGGGTGTGTGTGGTGATAGGACAGGGGAGAATGGTTTTAAATTGAAATAGGGCAGGTTTCAATTAGATACCAGGAGGGAAATTTCTGACTGTGAGGGTGATGGGTCAAAGGAACAGATTGTTCAGAGAAGTGGTGAATGACCCATCCCTGGAAGTGTTCAGGGCCAGGCTGGATGGGGCTTTGAGGAGTCTGGTCTAGTGGAAGGTGTACCTGCCCATGGCAGGGAGGTTGGAATTAGAGGATCTTCATGGTCCCTTCCAACCCAAACCATTCTATGATTCTGTGAGGATAAATGAAACACTAGGAAGTTAGGAATATGACATGTTTGACAGATAGACATATGTAACATTATACTAATTTAAATTAATGGAGTAAGGAAGAATTATTTTATAAAAAGCACTGAAAGAAGCCATTCCAGAAGGAAAGCAGATTGTTTTGCTGAATACTGGCAGTACAGGCTGTGCATGAGTTATGCTATATTTGTTCTGTATAGGAGTGGGAAAAGTTTGCACCATGGTAGTAGAACAAAGATCTGTCTCTTTTTTATGGTAAAGGAGTTTTGCCCCTTTTCTTTAAGGTTGCTTCTGTCAATTCACATGGGGCTTGAGTCCACAAACTGATGTGAGTTTATACATAAACACTTCCAGTTGTTACTTTCAAAAGCTAGGGAAAGGTTAGAGAATGGCATGTACTGCATTACATGCTGTGTTCCCTAGGGAAAGGTAGGGGCTAGCAAGGCTAGCATTTTAAATTTAAATTTAGAAATGGAAATGAATACAGCTTGTTTTTATTTTTTTCAGATTTTAAAGTAGTTTATGAGATGTTAAAAAAACATTTTAATAACACATAATTTCAAATGGTATGCAAATATTTAATATTGTATTTCAGCTAGCATATTCAATATATGGCAATATTTGGCATGAGTCTACTTGCGTTAATGATGTTAAACATACTGATATATGGTTCCAGCCTTGCTCACTGGGTGGGCTGCTCTGCTTTTCATATTTGATAGTGAAGGCCACAAGCAATTTCCCCTGTCGGTCAATGTGCAGTGCAGTCCAGCCAAGCACATAAAGTAGGACTGACATTTTCCCAGCAGTGTCATGTCTGCTGACTTGGTCAGCTTCTTAGTCAGATGGACTACAGAAATAGTTACCAATGCAGCAACTCACCTCAGACTTACCAGGTACCCTGGATGCTTTTCCCTTTTAAGTGACTGGACATGAAATCACCTCTTCACTGTGCCCTGGGAAAGGTGAAAGCAGAAGCAGGCTTCCAGTCCCCAAACAACTAATCACAGCTGATTGTCCTGCTATCCAGACTATGTTTCTTCATTCTAGTAAAAACAGTCCCAGCAAGTAGAGTGCACCTAGGCTGTTTCCAGAGTCTCAGTCACAAGTTCGACTTCAGATCGTATATGAATAGGTACAACTGGAGCTTGAAGTTTCACAGACTTGTTTAATGGTCACCCAGTCCACAATTCATTTTATTTCCAAATGAGGCAATTTCTTACAGTGCTAAAGCCATTCTGAAGTATATTCTAATAGGCAAATGGCATAGTTTCTTTTCAATGGAATATTCACCTGAATAGCTAGACACCAAATATACTTCCAAATATGCTTGTGTGGTATATACATGTCATGTGTTTACCTGTCAAAACTCACAAACACAGCTGTCATTCATTGCATGATGATAAAATCTATGTCACCATTCAAATAATATTTCTTTTCACCTAGAAAACTTTCTGCATCAGGAAGGTTAAAAGAATATAGTGTTTTGCATGAAAAGCTATGTATTGGCACATTTTTTCTGCAAAAATTATTGACAAAATAAACTTGGATATAAAGAGGTATATGTTAAATACCTGTTTATTAAAACTTCCAAAGCTGACAGTGGGCTTGTAATAGTTTTGTGTCCTGAGTGAGGTAATTTTATGGAATGTCCACCATTACTGTACCATTTTGGAAAATTTTAGAGAAAATAAATGTGCTCAGGAGTTTTGCCACGCTTCAGGTGAGACTAGAATCAGGCTATCTACTGAGGAATTGTGGCTGCTGTCTGAAATTTTGATTAAATATATCATTGATATGATTGATTTTTTTTTTTTAATCTCATAGTTACTGAGTGATTTGAAAAAGTTTTCTAAATAATGAAATAGGAAAACTGATGTACTGTTTTTTAAAAATACTTTAGGACATCTGTACAGTTGTATCACATTTTACTTTTCAAGTTTGCTTGACAGGGTCAGTGCCGCTTGCCCATTTAATAAAGCTGGACAGCATCCTAGTCAGCATCTGATTGGCCTCCGGAAAGCCGTGTATCGATCCGTCAGAGCCAACTTCCGAGCTTCAAGACTGGCTACTCTATACATGCTGAAAAAATATCCTTTCTGGAAAAACCCACAAGTTCAGATAGTCCTTGTTGCCCATCTGCAGTTGTGCCAATGTTTAGAGTCAGAACGTGTAGAAACATACAGTATCTAATTACATATCTAAACAAGGTAAAGAAAAGGTAGCATTTAGTAAACAGTGAATTGGGGCTTGTGTTTGGTTTGGAACATGCTTAAAAATTTTTGCCTTTTTGTGTACTGTGCAGTGTGAGATCAGATTCAGTGCACTGAAAACACTGTCCTGTTACTGACACACATGCTTTTGGTGTAAGTGCTAATGATGTGTTTCAGGGTCCTTCAGGATTTTGTTTTATAATTCCTCTTAGCCATCTCTTTCCCTTGCACCAAAATGTTCTCTTCTCTGAACAATATGGCATTTCACTCAGCATCCCTGTGTTCAAAGGTAAGTTGGTTTTCTCCTACCAAAATTATCTGCAGCAAATTAAGCTTTTATGTTAATCTATATCTCGAATGTGTTAGAAGGAGATCTGTCTGATGAACCTGTGACAGAGAACTAAAAATTTTAGTTCACAGTTTTATTCATGGTGATATAAATTGCATAAACTTGATATGTTATCATTCTCACTTCAGTAAAACTAGAAGTTCAGCAATATTTGCTTGTGGCTAGTGTACCCCTTTTTAATTAGATAGCTGCCTTCAGTGAGTACAGTTAAATAATTTTGCCCTAATTAAAATTCATTGCCGTGTAGAAGAGAAAATATGCAGTTATATTTTAGCCTTAAACCAGGCACTTGTGTCAAACTTGGTGGACTAGTAATTTAATGAGATGGAAAGTCGTATTGCTTACATGTTGTGTGGAGGGGCAGTTGGGGCAGTGCTTCACTCAGCATGCTAGCTGCTTAATACTTTTATTCTTAAGAGTCTTGTGGGTTCTGCATCATGGGAATCTGATGTAATTATACAGAAGCTGGATGGAGGAAATTTTGCAGTTTATATTTCTGGATGATGTTAATAATCACATCCTCAGCTGGTGCAGAATGGTTTGTCACTCCATTTCCACTGAATTATTTTTATAGGTAGGACCTGGGCATTGGACCACGTAAATTTAAAAAGCTTTGATTTTGTTGTAAAGTGACGTTCTCTGCTGTCCAGGCATAAATAGTGTTATCTTTTATTAGTGATAAAATCAGACATTGGATAGTAGTATTTTAAACTGAGTGATATGCTACCCCATTAGGGTGGAATGCATATAAAATGCATTCTATGTCTTTGAGATGCATTGAGCACAGGGAAATTTGCAAATTTCCTGTAGTAAATCTAGTAAAAACTTGTTTCTTCTCCTCTGTAAAGGTTTAGTTATTGCATCATGAAATGTTAGAAAAACACATACCTTTTAACTAGGGAGAGGGAAAGTTCACACAAGAAAATAATAAGCTAAACAAAAAGTAGTACCCCCTTGGGATTATAAAAGCCTAAGTCAGAAATCCCGTGCTGAAAGGTCTGAGTAGAGACACCTGGGGCATTTTTCAGTTCAATGTTTCTTCCTTGACTAGCCAGTTCATCACATGCTTAGCTCACCCCTGGTGAGCAGGTGAGGATTTTGTAGAAGAGCAGTTTGGATTTCCCAGGGATCCTGTGAGGCCCTCCTGTTAGGTCTTTAGATGGGAATATGCTTTTGAAGACTAAAGTATGAATATTAAATTGTTACATACAGGGATACATTAGCATTCTTGCTTTTCTATAGGTAAATAAGAATGTCTAAACTGATAGAGATTAGACATTCACCATACAGGTGTTTTATTCTGGATTCAACAGTTCATTATTAAGTAGCTTTGTCTTCTTTTCTATCAAGCCAATTAGGCACGTACGTTAAACAGATGTATGAAATATTTTCACAGAGACATAGAAAAATTTAACTAATCTAAGATAGTTACTGTGTTTTGGCTTTAGTAGAAGACATTAAGGCTAAAAATGCTTACTGGTGGATCAAAGTGCATGAAGGAAGTGTGCTCCTGTATATTATTGTGTATATGTTTAAACTTTCTAAGTGTTTGGTCCCTAGGAAGCTAATGGGGGAATGGGATCAGTTCTCTGCTTTCATCTATCAGATAGAAATGGGAGTGGAAGGGCTTCAATAGAGGAGGGCAAGGCAGGAGGTGCAGGAGGTCGCTGAGAATCCCTGTCTGAGACACAGTATGGGTAAGTGGCTCCTTGGTCAAACCTCTCATTTGAGATGTTGCCTGGAATTTATTTTTAGCATGACTTAGAAATCCACATGTGGCCAAATTGCTTTTTGTGGCATTCATGCTGTTGGAAATGCCATGTTGCAGGAAAAGGCTAACAAGGAATACAAGTAGTTTCTAAGATAAGTGGTCCTGAAGGGTTTTGACCTGACTTTTCAATTTCTGATGGAGTTACCATCTTCATCCTATGTGCTCCCTCTGCTGGGCATGCTGTCAGCTTAATTTAGAGTAGACACCATTTATGTAAGGCAGCTGCTGGTGACAACAGTAATATTCTGATCCTAATTAATTTCCAATGCAGGTTTTTGTCAGAACACTTAATAGGCTTCTTTCTTTCTGGAGGTAGAAATGTGTTTGTTTAGATCCTGGACACTTGTTTTACTGTTTCCTGGTACACAGAATACTGCTTTTTCATGCAGTGTTCTTCTGCTCAACTGGTAAACATCTCTTGAGCAAATCACTTTTGCAAGTTCGATCCTATGAGAATTTAGCATGTGGAAAGCAGATGGAACTTGTAGCTTCCCCAGAAAACACATTAGTTGGACAAGAAACAAGTGCTTCTAATTGATTTTATGTGCAAGATATAAGAGCATTCAGTTTCTAGTTCAAACTATAAATGAAAAAACCCATATTTTAAATTAGGACCGTATTTTCATTAATGCTTTACAAATATGTATATTTCTGTGGAACAAATGTGATTTTGTACTTATGGCCATAAGTTTCTGTTTTAAAATTAATTTTACTATTTTGTGACTGGGTAACTGTCAGAAAACATGGAAAAATCTTGAACTGTTCCTCCCCAGCCTGAGGCTAGCCTAAAATTAGTGCTATTTTAAAATAAATGCTGCCTAGTCTATGGATTATTATATCTGTCTTCTTGTATCAGTTATGTTATGCTTGCTTCCTACTTTTAAAGCATTTTTGAGGACTAGAAATGTACATTTTCCTACTGAGATTTTAAATGTGGTGAATGGTGTTGATAGATACGAGTTTGCCTCTCTTCTTCCAAGATCATAATGTCTTTACAGTGATGTAATCAATGAAGTTAATGGTATGACAATCAGGGAGCTCCTGGTCTTCAGAGAGCTCTCTGAAATTTCAAAGACTGTAAAGATCTCTGAGTGGTCCATCCACAGACAGAGGTCTCAGGGAATTCACGTCCTGAGTTTGGTCTATAAGACAGGCTACTGTTAAAACTTAAAATTGCACAGTTGTTCTCTTTCTTCTGTTAAATATATGATTTCTGGTTTAAGATTGATGTGAGCTATTGACATGAAACTCAATATTTAAAAGTAAGCTGTTTCACTCATTCGAAAGGGATGCAGGGATTTTTCATCAATCTACTTTGTTTCTTTCTATGTGTTTGTATTTAGACATAGGTATTTTGTCACTGTCTTATCTCTCATCCTTCTAAGAGCCCCTAAAATTTGTGCTCCAAATAAGGATTGCAGAACTTCCAGTTAAACAGGACTAAGGTGCATTTGGGATGAATACATGTGCTTTCATAAAAATTGCCCGGAATAAGAAACCTTATTAAGTATTTCTTTCCTTTTCTGTGTGTTTAATGCCAAAGTGGTTTTGTTTACCACCTTAACTCCTGCTAAACCTACCCTCTGAACTCGGAGAGTGACAACGTGACCAGCTACATCTGTGTGGTCCCCTTTAAGGAGCTGGGTCTGGGACTGAGTGAAGAGCAGGTCTCTGAAGAGGAGGCACACAATCTGACTGATGGCTTCAGCTTGCCTGCACTCAAGGTAACCTCTCCTAGAAGGACATTCTGCATCCATGCAGGCTCCTGGTGAAAGTCTTTCTGTTGTCATCCTGTGGCTTGTACGTCCTAGCCAGTAGTAACAGGCTGAATCAAGGGGAAAGTGTAATCAATCAGCCTCTTATCATGTGTTTCTACGTTTATTGCCATTCTGATGATTTCTTTCTGCATGTAGAGAAAGAGTAGTTGCTCAATACAACATCAGGACTTTTTTCTGCAATTCATGGCAATTCAAGTCAGTGTTCTATAATCAGCTTGATCGATCCCCTTAAACATGATTTTTTGCTCTGATTCACCTGATCCCAGCTGAATAAAATAATTTCTGGATTTGTACTTCTTTTTTTATCTAATCTCTTGATGTGAATAAAAAGAGACACATCAGAAGACACAAATTAGTTGTAATTGCCAAAGGGAGTAGCTGCATTTAGTCACACTGAGGAGTAGAAATCATAAGCTTGGACCCCTGCTGCCATGAGCCAGTGTGGTTCTTTGATCTTTGAAAAACATTTAACTGAACAGAATGACAACCATATAATGGCCTTTTTATCTGTTTTGTTTTGAGATGTTAGGTATTTTTTATTTGCATGAGTCAATTGGAAGGAAGATCTAATTTGAATGCAAGCCTTCTATACTCTTATGGTCCTCTGCCAAAGCAGTTCCCTTTTAATATTGTTTTTTAATGGAAAATTCCATTATTATATGACTTCTGTGTTTCTGTGGGGTTGGCTTTTGTTGCATTTTTTTCACTTAATTTATAGGCCTTGACTTCTTTTGTTCTGACAGTAAATGCTACCAGTAATAGTGATTACTAAGCTTTGAGGCTTTGTCTAATTAGTTGTAAGCTAAGAGCTATGATAAATAGAAGCTTTTGGGGTTTTTTTTCTTCTTGCATTTCATTAGCTGAATTTCTAATTGCAACTGTGCAAGCCTGGTAATTTACCCACTTCTTTTTAAGCACAAGAAACCAGTCAGAGGTGCCCAAGCTTGTAAGCTAAGTCTTTGTTTACCTGCAATTTGCAGTAATTTAACTGAAATCTGTTGTAGTTAAACTGGTTAGGATGCTTTCTGGATACAGTTAAGCTCACAACAACTAGTAAATCTCAATTTATGTTAACTCATAGCAGACAGTAATGTAGGCTGGGTGTGGTATAGCTGAACGAAACTAACATAAATCAGTCCTAAGCAGATTCCTGTGTAGGTAATAAAATACTTTGATAACCTTGGGACATATTTGCATGTATGTGCAGTCCTTTTCGTTTTTTTTCTTGCTTTGAGAGAGCTTGTCTTTATATTAAAATGCAGGTTATGCTAAGCCATAAGACAAATGCAGCATATGTCTTTTGGCTTACCTTGTCCTTGAAGTAAAGCAGTTTAAAGGGTGAAAATTTTTCACTTAAGAAAAATATACTGGTTTAAGCTGAGGAGAGCCAGTTGTATATTTTGTGTTAGTGTCAGCAAAAATCATCAGTAGTCATTGGCAGAGGAAGCTACTTGCAACCATAAATATATCTGGAATTTCCTTTTCTGTCATCATTGTGCCTTTTTTCAGGTAGGTTTTCAATTATTATTATCAGTTCCTGAAGTCCACTATTTCTGTGTGCTACTTTCTCACTGCCTGTGATTTATGTCTAGTGGAAGGGATTGGTCTTCTTTTGTGCTTATTACAGCATGCGCTTTTGACTTTTTATCCAAGGCACCACACGTTCAGGGGCACTTCAGGAGTGCACATTCAGGAGTGATTGCTGCCCATTTGTTTGCTTTGTATTTTTGCATCCAGCCAAATCAATCTTGCATGTGTGCCCCAAATTAATTTCATGTCATTCATGTGGGTTTTTTTTCTCATTAGCATCTTTTGTATGTTGAGGTTTTTTTTGGGGGGGGGGGTTTGTGGTGGGGTTTTTTTGGTTTTTTTTTTTAATACTTTATCAGTTTGCATCCAAGTATTTTTGACACAATGAGTAAATATTGTGTCTTCCTTAGTCTGGAATGCTTGTGAACAGATTTCAGTCTGCACCTCATAATTACCTAGAGTTGATCCCTTTTAATAAGGGTCATTATTGCAGAGAAAAGTGTCATAACCTTTCCTTTTCACTTTAGACATAAAAGGTGCTGCTGTTCTGTCATGGTCTACTGAGCAAACTTCTCTAAACTAGGAAAACAGTTCTTTTCATTTCATTGGAAGTGGCAGTTCTCAAGAAATCGAAACTGTGAGCTGCCTTGCTCCCAGATGGACTGGTATCTTTAGTACCATATATAACATGAATCAATTCATGTCTTAAAAGCCTTTCCTTCCTTAGTGGTATTGGTGGAATTTCTTACTTTGGCTGAAAAAAGAAATAAGTTGGCAGCTCAACTTTCTTCAGATGTAGAGTATTTTTCTGTTGAAGTAGAGTGCAATTAGGCTCATGTTTCAAGACTGGGTGTGGGGCAATGCAGTAGTTATTAGATTGTTGAAATGATAGCTTCACCTTGTAAAGGGAAAAATGTCTTTGCTGCTACTGGAATTTTGGCAGCTCTTTATGAGCTGTAGGGAATGTAGAGATTATAGCAAATAATGAAACTGGCTGATGAGAATATGATATTTTGGACTCTGACAACTTTCTGAGCATAATTGCATTTAATATCCTTCATCAAAGAATTAGCAGTCACCTAAGGTTCAAAAGATCTGAACCTCATGTGCTCTGGAATACCCTTCAAAAACAGTCAGTGGATTTTTGCAGCTTTTCACAATTCCTGTTGCTGGCCAAGGAATGTTTTCCCATGGTGTATCTGTATATTTACTTTGGAGGCTGACTGTCTTCCCAGGTGTGCAGAGCTAACCCTACCCTGTTTTGCAGGTGCTCTTTCAGCTCTGGGTAGGGCAGAGTTCAGAATTCTTCAGAAGGCTGGTGCTGCTGCTCTCCCCAGCCAACGCATCCCCCAAGCCCTTGGTGTCCCCGGAGCGGCTGCCTCATCACATCCTGAGCGATGTGACCCAAGGCCTACCTCACACCCACGCTGCCTGCTTGGAGGAGCTCAAGAGGAGCTATGAGTTCTATAGGTACTTTGAAACTCAGCATCAGTCGGGCTTGGAATGGCCAACCAGGACAAAGCAGAAGTCCAGAGAGCTGAACAGTCTCCAGACGGCGGTACGCAGCTTGCAGCTTCATCTCAAGGCACTGCTCAATGAGTAAGTTTACACATGAATTAACAGAATACGCAGAAGGCTTTGGACTTGAAGTTCTTTGGGTTGTCAGCTTGTATCCCTCATTAAAATCAGAAAAGGCAGAGACATATAGTCTTTGCAATTGTAGCCATATTTTTACACAGTATTGGCTCAAAGGTCCTTGGTTTACTATGGAATCTGATCTTTTTCCTGGGTATTGTTTGAGAATCTGGTGAAAATTTGAAGATAAGCAGTGCACTAAGATTTTGCCTTCCTTTTGTCACTTGCATATAAAAAACATGAAAACATAATTATCTTCCATTGATTTTGCAACAAACCAAATGCTTTATAAGAACATTCAGCTCATAGTAACTACTTAGCAAATACCTTTAAAGATTTGACACTGCTTTGGTGAAACAGTTGAGACTGTCCTACTCCTTTAATCTTGCATATAAGAATTACTATAACAAATGCAGGTGACCAATGTATCTTGATGTAGAAGAAATTATTTTAATTTTCAAATTTTGGAGCATCTTTGAGGAATTGACTGAGTTAAACTTGAAGAAAATAACAGTATATTACATTAAATACTTGAAAGAATGGTGAAGTCAAATATTTATTATTACTTACTGCTGTTCATCTCTCTATCACTTAGGGTAATAATTCTTGAGGATGAACTTGAAAAGCTTGTTAGCACTAAGGAGACACCTGAGTTGACAACAGAAGCCCATCAGGTTCTGGAACAAAAACTAAAGTTTATTCAGCCTCATATGCAGGCAAGCAACAGCTGCTGGGAAGAAGCCATTTCTCAGGTGGAAAGAATGAGTGGAAGAAACCCAAATAAAAAAGGTAAACATGAGAGATTAATTTAGCACCTAATGGGATACACTTTAGAGATGAAATGATCAAATGGATCAAAGACAGTGTTCAGCCTGTGTATCAGAATTTTAGCTGAAGAAGGTCTTACAACCACACACTTTGAAAAACTGTGTCCTTATGTCAGGCATTTTCACTGTGATTGCCTTGAAGCTTTTGTTTCAGCAAAAAATGCAAACATGTTAACTCAGTCTGTGAGACCTGTGGATTCAGATGGTTACATTTTTGGGTATAGATTGATTGTGGCCTTTTGCCTTTGACTGGTGAATCACCTGTGAAGGTGTAGGATTTTAATGAATTGCCCCTGAGATCTTAATTTATTTACTGCATTAAAATTATGCCATTAATTGAAATGATAATAGCATTGATATGAAACTTTATTGACAGTCACATTTTCTGGAACATTTTAAATCATGGAGGACATGTTGAGCATATAATACCCATTTACGTCCTCTCTCAAGGAGAGTGAGCTAATCTTTGGTGTTCTTAAAAGTCTTACTGAGCAGCATATCCCAACGTTTTGCTTGATGTCCCTCTGCTTAGGGACGTGTACTGTCCATGCTTTTCTTGTGAAGCATGACCAGCTTAAATAATTGAAGTGATCTTAGCCTCTCCTGACATGGAATTGAACCTGTAATTTCTAATATTTCTTTTTTCCAGGAGCATTTTTAATATCCTAGGAAGGCACAGCCCAGCATCTGAAAAATGCTGGTAATGGAGACTGCACTAGGAAAATTGAGGGGAATTTGGGGTATCAGCAAGTTACCCACAGAAATCCAAATCTGAAGTGCACTATGCTCTTAATGATGTATGGGTGGAATATCCAGTAGATGGATAAATATTGCTGTGGGTCTAGAGGCAGGCAGGCCGCCTTTGTTCATGCTTACATCAGAACTGGGAGCACTGGGAGGCTTCTTGCAGGCTCTGTGCAGGTCCAGACATGGCATAAACAGACTCCTGTATTTTGCCTGATGGTGTAGTTTTACAGCTTCCCCCTCAGTGCTGTGTAAAACAGCCTGTGAGGATGTTAGATGTAGCCTGATACATTTGCATGTGCTGACCTGTTGTGTTTTGTAGATGCCCTTCAGAACCTGCAGTTCCACTGATCTTTTGTCCTCTTCCCTTAAAAGTTCTTTGTAGACTACACACCACAGTATTTTTAGTCATTTTAGTTTTATTTTTACTTTGTTTATAAATTTCACAGCAGGCATTTTTATTATAATTTGCTTCCTTTTAAAGTTCAGTACAAAAATAACCTTATGTGTGATCTAGAAGGAAGGGATTGTGTGGGAAATAAAAAATAAAATAATCCTTCACTTTTGCCCACTGGCTTTCCTGGAAATGTGCTAGGATTGAACCTCTATTTTGCAACAAGTTTACTGAACTACTCCACAGGAGCTACTTTAAATTATGTTGGCCATTGAAAACTATTTTTATCTGACTGCATTTGACTTTCCTGATATATTTCTAAGCCATCTAACTTCTGTGAGTTGACCCTTTCAAGCTATACATGAAATCAAGTCCAATTCTTTTGCTGTCTTTCTACAAATTTTAACAGCTGGTCTGTCAGTCATGTTGTGTAAATTACTTCATTAAATTGTCTCATTTTTTTTCAACACTTTCTGAAAGCTCTTTGGCAGAAGATACCTTCCACTTGAAATAATATAGCAGCTCAGCACATCTTTTATGTTTATCCATTATTATCCAAAACTAAATTAATCTTTTGACGAGCTGTTTAAAGAACCCCATGGGATTAGAACATTGTGTCTAAGTGGATGCCAAGTACTTCTGCTGCAATAGATGTTTAGTTCAACTAACTAGTTCAGCCAGTAGAGCATCTGTATAAAGAGGTGAGTCTCCTTCAGCAAGCACTACATGCTTCTTGCCCTGAATCATTATGTGTCAAAGCTGGTTTCTTCCAGGTACATTAAATAGCCAAAGCAAAGCCTTTCAGGGAAACAGATCGAACATTCACTGGCCATTGGCGGTGACACCAGCGTATATCAGATATCCTAGCATATGATTCCTTCAGGGAACGCAGTTTGGCTGCTTCCTTTACAAGACTTGGTGTATTTCTGGAATCATTGCCCTTGCCCACTGATCCTGTCCGGTACAGAGCAGAGCCTCAGAGTAAGTGGGGCTTTAGCACATTGAAGGGAATTCACCTCTATTTAACTTCCTTGGGCAATGATGGACCTGTCTATCATTCATCTACGTCTTTGCTCATTTCCTGGAACTGACAGCTTCTTCTTTTTGTTCTTTCATGTTTTTTCGTCACTGACTAAACTAATTTACCACTTAGAGCCTCAATAATTTAAGCATGTAGTAAAAAAGTAGTGCTAATATTACAGAATGGAATACCCTTTATGGCTAGCTACAGCATTGTATTAATAATCTTTGAAACAATAGCCCTCAAACTGTTAAAATTCCATCCTTTTTCCCTTTGAACTGTCTCTCTCTTTGCAAATGTACACAACTTTTTTAGATGTTTTTAAGGGCAAGGCCATAGTACACTGCTACAATCTCACCATCCCTAAATGTTCAGTGTATGGATTAGAAATGCGAAATAGGGTTAGGTGGGGCTTGGCAAGGTCATTTAACCCATTTCCCATCTCAAGGGTAAATTAGTATTTGTGAGTAAATGGTGTTTACCTGTTCCTAAAAACTCTCTTTAGAGACATTTTACAGTATTTCCAGTAATCTAGTCCAGCACTTAACTCCATTACCAGTAGAATGTTATTACTGAATAGAAATACCTCTTGCTGCAATTTAAAAGCAGTGCTTCTGATCCACCCACAATGGAAATCCATTTCCTCCTGATGGCTCTTACATTTTGAAGATGATTAATATGTTTCTTTCTGTCTTCTCTAAATGACTCCCTATACTTCAGCTCTTCCCTGGTGACTATACTTTATTTAGTCCTCTTATCATTTCCAGTGTTTTCCTTTATACTCCCTCTAGGTGGCCCACTCAATTATTGAATGAGAGGGCCCCAGACTGGGCACTATGTTCTGTCCATAGCCTGATCAGTGCCAGAGTAGAAATGTTACTACATGTGTCTAACAGTCAGTGCTGTTGCTTGTATGTACTCATTTGTAGTTTGGCTTTTTGCTTGAAGCTCCTCGCCTCCTTCTCAGTGGTGCTCCCCAGTCAGTTGTGATGTATTTGTGCACTTGGCTATTCCAAAGCACAAAAATTTGCAGCCACTGTCACCAAACTGCTGGATCTGAAATCCAGTTCTACCTGGGTGTATCTCTGATTTTCCAGTATTAGTTTATATTCCAATGGTGCCCTTCAGTGTTCTTGCAGATTATTCCCATATCAGCAGATTTAATGAGATGCAACACTTTTCTTTCACCCGTTGGAAATATTAAAGAGTGTTGGACTTGAGAAAAATCCTCACTCAATGTATTCAGGTCTGAAAATGGTAACCATGCTGTGATGATCCAAGAGACTATTCTGTGCACCTAATAGCAACTTTTCCTGGCCTATGCATTTTGCTTATTAGAATATCATGACAACATGTCAGCAGTCCTACTGAAAACAAAACGCAGAATGTCTTTGGTTCTTTCTATACTTAAGGCCTATTACTGCACTGAAAAATTAACATCTCCTATTTTTAACAAATCCACACTGGCTGTTACTTGTCTCTTGGCTACCTTGCAGGTAGCTTCCTGTAAGTTTTACTTAATTATTTCTTCCAATATTTTCCAGTTATTTGAAGGCGTTTTACCTATAGTTTTACTATTGTACTTCTTTTTTTAAACTTGGGAACCAAGTCTCTTCTCTGGTTTTACCAATTTTGCTTGACATCTGTAGGTTTTCAAAGTCTATAAAGTTTCTGAGATTTTTTAGTTGAAGTGTTTCAGCACGAGTTCCATTGGAGCCAGCTTCTACCAAAACAGCCAAGTTATTTAAGTGCTCTCTAACAGTGTTTCAGTGTAACCTAACCAGCCTTCTCAGCCTTTTCTTCATGTGTGCAAATCTTCCCTATGAAAATGCCTGCACCCTGCCTGCGTGAGTCAAAAACATCATTCAATACTCAAATTTATTTTTTTTTTAAAATCCCTTTTCTTCTTTTCCCTGAAGGTAAAATTGAAGTTTCCTGTGACAACCTACAGCATACTACAGTACCTTTAACACAGCCTGCCATATACATAGAAAACAAAGATCCAATCCCTGAAGAGCAGGTAAAAAAAAAAAGATAATTTAAAATAATAATAGGGCATTATTTGCTGTACCCATTCCTTTTTTCAGTTGCTTGTGCAGTGACCTTGTTGTCTTGCTGAGACAGACAAGTAAGTGGCCAGTGCCACTTCAAAATTGGACTTGTAGAAAAAAGTTGTGAATATTTCTTTTGCTGTTCCACGGGGAGATATTCCCCATCCTGGAAAAAAGAGCACTAGTATTCATTTCTCATTTATATCACTAGGAATGGATGACTAAGGAGAGCAGCAACACAAGTCAGAATAATAAATAAAGAAGTGAGAATTGCTAAAAGGCAGTATATGAAATAAGAGTCCTAGTTGCATATTGCTAGATAAACTGACACAGCTGCAAAAGTGACAAGCTCAAGCACAAACCATGCAACCTTCAGTTTGCTTAGTCTCTGCATTTTTGGATACCTTTTTACTGTAACACTGAACAATTTTGTGTTGTTTGAGGAACTCCTGGGTGATGGTTGGGCTGTCTTGAAGTGAGGCAGGCCTCCTCCATCCCAGAACTGAGTGGCAGATGCATTCTGAAAGCACACTGAGCACCCATGCTCTGCTCTGTCCCTCTCTGGCTTCTCCCTCATGTATTCTCTCTAGATGTTTTTCCATATCAAAAAACTGGCCCTAATTACGGGCTATTTGTTATAACAGAAATGGTGCTCTGGTTTTTTTATGCTTTTAATCCAATGTATTTAAAATTGGAGAAGTTTGCTATTCTCTATATCCTCTTAATAAGGATTTACATAAGGTAAATGGGCAAGATGCCTGACTACCAAGAATTGGTCTCAGTGTAAATTAAAAAAAAAAAAAAACAACAACAACAACAAAAAAAACCCCACATCTGCATTGTTTATTTCCCCCTGTAATTATGGAGAAACTGACTCCCATTTTCAAGGTATATCACTTGATCCTATTTGTGTATGAAGGTAAATCTTGTTAGCTTTCAATGAGTGGCCTTGCTCCAAAATCATACAGATGTAACTGAGAGCAGTGTCAGATGCACTGGCTCTGCTTAAACAGGGCTCCACCCTACTGTGGTTGCCTTGTGTTGACATCACTTGGTCATGAATCAGATTGCAGGACTGAGTCCACCCTGACAGTGAAGATCAAGAGTTTCTTTCGTTTTTTTCTTTAGGAACTGGAAGCATATGTTGATTATTCAGATACAGATAATGAATACAAAAGGGAAGATTTTTACTGCTTTTCCCAAGAAGAAAGAGAGAGACAAGAACGAGAGAGACAGGAATCAAAGAGGGTGCTACAAGAATTGAAATCTGTACTGGGATTTAAAGCTTCAGAAATTGAAAGACAGAAGTGGAAACAGCTACTATTCAGTGAACATGGTAAGCATTTCTTTTGAAAATTAATTCCTTCCTTAGAAAATACAGGTGTCTGTTTGCCATGAATTTCTGGCTATGTTAGAATTCAGACAGTGTTTAGCTGTAGTAGTGTCTTTGACAGAACTGTGTGGCCTTAGTTTGGCGTTCCATCTCTTCATATTTTAGCAATCATTTTACTATATATTGAAAAGAACTCAGATAAATGGGAATTTGGCTTTAAACAAAACACTTGAGCTAAAATATTGAACACACAAAAATATTAAGACAGCGTAAAGAGAACTGTCAGGTTATAAGCCATGCAGATTGAACTTATTTCTTTCATGGCTTTCCAGTAAATATGAATTTTAATCAGGGTGCATAAATAAATTACTTTCCAGAATTTAAAGAAACCAGCAGAAATTATCCCAGACGTACAAAAGTATATAGGTTAAAGAGCTGGACTTCAAAATATTAGAGGCTCATAAAAGAATACAACTGGCTTTTGTTTCCATGAGAGAGTGAGTATACAGAATATGTTCACCAAAAAAACCCCACAAACCATCTAAGAAGAATTCTTTCAAATTAGCTTTTACTAACTCTAAGGACTGCTGGGTAGCTCCATCCACTTGCACTTGAAAGCACAAAGATGAAAATTTCTCTTGCCTCAACAAGATAGTTAGTCTGTTACATTAATAAGACTGAATACAACTTAATTCCTCTCACTGCTGAAGCTATTTGATTTATGATCTTTAAAATTGGCAGTAGTTTGTCTTTTCCTTTTTCTCATTTTCATTCCTTCCTCTTAAAGACAGGTTAGAAAAAGCTTTCTAAAAAGTTCTGTGTTCTATGTTACAAAAAGCAACCCTCAAGCCTGGCAACGTATCCAAGGATTCTGTCTTTGCCAGTGTCTACCGGGAAAAAGACCATGGATTGCAATCTTTCAGTAATTTACTGGGAACACAAAGTAACAGACCATACCCATTTATAAGACTGTCTCTTTTGACATCAACCATCAAAAATACCTGCTCTTTACAACTTTCTTCTTTATATCCGTTAAACTACAGCTATGGTAAAAGAGATCACTTGACCGTTGGTACTGATTTCTCTTCTAGTTGAGTTAAAAACCCCTGAGACATCAGATTGCACCAGAGTCTGCTCAGGAGTAGGATTTCTGTATTATCCCTCTGGTGTTAGATACGACACCACACAACTCTTCGCATAAATCTCTTCAAGACTTCCTTTCCTAACTCTTGGAAGAAGAAGGGATGCTACCTCCAGTTCAAGTCTTGATAGGTCTAGTGACTCCTCCAGAAGGAGTTCTTGTCAGGAGAACTTGCTTAGGATATTTCCTTACCTAAGTTAGCATCTGGTACTTGTCCATATCAGCATATCCTCAGGCCAGCTGTGGCCATAGCTGGAAAGAGTCAGCTGGCTCCTATAGTTTGCAGTAAGTTTGCCAGAAAGCCTTTGTGTTGGTTCCTTTCCTTTTTCTTTCTTTCACAGGATTAAAGATAAAATGGTAAGGAGGGAAGAAAGGATGATTTTCTCCAGCTGCATAGGACTAATCATTGATTATTCCATCCTGTACAAACCTGGAAAACATGAGGGCAGTTTATGAGAGTAATTAATATTGTCTCTTTTTGGCTCAGATTGTGTGTGTCTAATCTGACAGACTGATATGGACACCAGACATAACATCATCTACTGGTTTTTAAGGAAATCCTTCAATATTTCTTCAAAAGAAACACAAGTCAGTAAACATGATATAATGGACTCTTGGCATATTATAGTTTAATTTATCCATACACAAGTCCTTCCTTAAAGAGACATTTTTGTGATCTGCGCTTTCCACATTTCTGACTTGCCTTGTCTTGAAGATTTAAACCCAGAAAGGTTCATATTATTGTCTCCATTGGCCTAAGCCAATGGATGGCCATGATACCACTTTTTCATAGTCCTCTTGAATCTTGCTTTTACAAGACAATCTAATTCCAGAAATCCTGTGTTTTCCTAACTTGGGACTGTTGCGGAAAAAGATCCTGAAATATTCAAAGGCTTTATTCTGTTAGTCAAGGCACCCAGCTAGCCATTCTGACTTGTCCTAATAAGGACATTAGGGTTTTATGTTTATTTGGGGAGGGGCTGGTGAGGGTTTCCACATAAGAAGTCAGCTCCAAACAAGCTGATGTCTAAATAACACAGCATAAAGTCTACTGGAGATGATAGGTTGGATTCCAGAAGAAAAAACATCATCCTAGCAGAGCACTAGACTAAAACAAATTTTCCAAGGCCCAATACTATGGTAATACTTCTTACAATCTGGGCAGTAGGTAGTTTTTGGGAGTGTAGGTAAGCTTATATTTTTGGTCCTTTGGCCTCCTCTTGAGCCAGTGAAATGGAAGTGCTTTTGAAAAGGTCTGCTAAGTTGTTAGTTGCTTCATTTTCATTTTACAAACATTGTAAAATAACTTTCTTCTGGTGCAAAATCACTTCTAGCCTTTCCCCAACCTCTCACCTGCAAAAAAGTTTCTTCTGTCAGTTGTTGTGTTGTATCCAGCTGTTTCCCCTTCTCCCACTTTGTCCATTCAACATTTCTTATATAGCTGTTTCTCAGATTTGGAAAGCCACACTCTCAAAACTGATGAATTTCACCTTGCTTATTAACTAGTCAACTCCACAAATTAGCCAGCTACCAATCTCAAGTATCTATTTATTTTTTGAGAAGTTTGGCCTTTCAAAGTATTCTTTGGAGGAAGTAGGCAAGAAGTTTGCTCCCGAATTATAAGATTATTGTGCATATTCCTGTCTCTTGAAGCAAATGGGCAGAAATAAATAGCAGCATATTTTTTATGAAATGGGGAAAGAACTAGCCCATTAACAACTGAGACGAGTCTGGTGCAGTGCTCCTTTGGTATTTAAGACTTTAAAGCAAACAGTACAATACAAATTCAAAGCCACAGTCTTTCAGTGTGCTAATGACAAATATTATCAATGTGACAACCATAACAATGTGCCTGCCTTCAGCTAGCTAAAGTGAATATTACTGAAATAGGATGCGATTAAAAATCCTAGTACCGTAAATTTTGTTTCCCATGAAAAGTTTGTGTATTTCCCAGAGTTATTTTCATCTCTGCTTACAGGGGTAAAGTCAGAATGGAATTAGAAAGGGAAATGCAACTTGGGAATCTGCTGTTGCCGCTCTCATTTATGTTCGTGCTGCTGCTATAATGGAGCTACTGCAGTTTAGGGAGTCTGTTACTTGGAAATGGACATTATCTCATTTTCTTAAAACGAAAGACGTCTGTTCTTCAAGGAGTGATTGTACCGAGTTACACTAACCCTTAACACTGCGAGGAGAGACTTCCTGGCAAGCATCCCGTTGCTGGCAATGGGACTCACTGCTGCTACTAACTTCAAGAGAGGCTAAATTAAACCACACTTTATTTGTGAGGACATCTGACCTGACCGTATGAATACATGTTGTATTTGTATGTTGTGGTGTATGAGATCAGATATTGCCTATAAGGACTTTATCATGTACCAGCTGTCTTTAGTGGATTAGGTAAACTGTTACTCACAAGAAGACATTTAAATCTGTATGCAGTACACTAGTTTTACTTGGGTTTTGCTTTGACACTGAATACATCATCTGTGTTTGATGCTGACTTCAAACACCATCAATTTTGTGCTGTCTCTTCATTTCACAGATTTTAATGAATATTACACCTAGCTGTCACATTTCACTTCAGCTTTGTGATTAGAAAACACTTTTATTTTAAGTTTTGGTGTGGGTTGTGTTTCTGTTGTTTTGGGATTTTTTAAAATAATTTTAACCTTTATAATCTTGCATCTTTTCAGACACAAATTATTTTTATATAGCAGCTTGCTTTTAGTTATAATTTCATTTTTTCCCCCTTTTTAAGCTGCAGTGAAACCCTTGTCTCCTGTAGAACCACTGAAGCTACTAAATAATTTGGAATCACATATGAATTCAGATACAGAAAAGCAAGACTGCAGCCAAAGTTGTGACAAATCTGAAGAAAAAGACTCTAATCCAGAAGTGAATGCTGCTGATAAAAGCAGGACAGAATATTTGTATGAAGATCCTGAGATGGAGAAAAACAGCACTGCAGATGAAGATATTTCTACAGGGGCTGAAGAAAGAATGTATTATCAGTGTGAAGGGGAAGCTGAAAAACTCAAGCCAAACAGTGTGGATGGAGTAGAGGCTTCTCAGTCTCCCTCAAAAGATGCATTACATTCAAAAATCAAGGATAGGCTGGCCCAGCTCCACATATCAACAGATTTTAACTTCACATCTGGTCTGGCTGCACAAGTTGCTGCCAGGTCTTTCACTTTTACTACAATGCAGGAGGAGACTTTTGGAGATGATGGGGAGGAGGAGGAGGAGGAAGAAAAGACACAGGAAAATGAAGATCTTGTGGAGAACTGTGAGAATAAAGAGAGAGGCTCTGAAAGTGAAGGAAAAGTATAAGTCTTAGCTGAACTTTTATTAAACCAATAGCAGGCAATTTGATGGAAAAAACTAAGGTGGGGGGTTGAAGCTGCAAATACTGGATGGAAAAAAAGGAGACCTAAATATAATACATCATGTTCCCTAAGATTGATACACTAAATAGGACTTCTAAGTATATTGAAAATTTGCAGGTAAGAGAAGTTTAGGCTGCATCCAAGAAATAGTTGGCTGGTTTTTTTTTTTGAAGATCGTAGTGATGGGGGTTGGAATTTACCTTTGTGTTTTCTTTTTTATTTATTTATACTATAACATGTTGTGGTTGTTTCTTAAAAGAAGGAAAAACACTGTCTTGATTTACAACAGACTCCATTTTTTTTCTCTCTGATTCTTTTGTCATGGTATCAATGTATGTTCCAACAAAAAAAAGCCAGGACATTTCTTTTGGAAGAACCTGAACTGTTCCCTGTGATCTTCCCCCACCACTTTTGTTTCACTTCTTGTGTCTGCAGTGTGTTGGCTAAGCCACTGTAGGCATTTGTGATTCTGCGACTAGTGATGTGGCACCCAACTAAAATGTAGAATTTTAAATAAAAACTTGAAAGAGCTAGTATTTGATGTGTCCTGGGGTATGGGGCTGAAATAGTATAAAGTTAGTCATGCTTCATATTAAGGTTTATTTAGAATTTTATGAAAGGTTAATAAATGATTTCTATAAGTTGTAATTCATGTTAGAGAAATGTGTTGTAAGTAAATGTTAGGGAAGGTTATAAGCACACCAGTAGAAAGTACTATAGACAACTAGAAGCTATATGTTGAATTGACAGAGATGAGAAGTAAACACCTATTTATGAAACCAGCTATTAATTATTTGTTAACCTTTTGTAAATTGAACCTTAATATAATTATTTGATTTGATATAGTGATTGATTGTACATTTTTCTTTATGTCCTGAAGTAATTTTCTTAAAGGAAATTATATGACAGCCTAACATGCAGTATTTCATTTAAACAGCATACTTGTTTTTCTCTAATGTTCTTCCACTTTTCCTTAGATCCCAGCATTATAACCTGTGAGATTAAGAATCCAGGAGAGAATTCCATTTGTGTATTTTGTTTCTTGTAACTTAGTTAACTGATGATGAAGTCTGGATGTTTGGTATGAGGTTATGCCAGTTGTTTTTTTTCTCTGTGGTGGTGTTACAAGGAGCAGGAAAATGATGTTCACCTCACAGAGGAGCTCGTTAATGGTTTCATTGCCCTCTCTTCCTTTTGCTCTCTGACACAAAACGAAGCCAAGCTCCCATGTCTCTAATGGCAAGAGTACCACTTCTTTGTATGGAGTACGTTACTTGGACCTGGATACACTCCCAGGACAAAACACTGCATCAGTTACTTAGAGTATTTATTGAGTTTTGCAGGTTCTATAAAGGGTTTTTAGATGCAGGTGGTGGGGAGCAATATCTTTCCTAGGATGCTGTCATGGGAAGTGGGGAAGGTAATGCAGGTCAGCAGATTAGGGTGGAACTCTTGACAGGATGTCAGAAAACAAGTGCTTTCTTTCAACTTCCCTGTCCTCTTTTAATGATTTTGCATGAACACTGTGAAATATGTGGACTTTTTCACAGATGGCAAAGAGGGAAATAGCCACTGATAGAGAAGGGAGTATGATTTAGTGTTCTTTCACTGTATAATGCCTGTTTTCTCCCTCACACACAGGTTTTGGGAAGAGAATGTTTTGCTATTTTTCATTGACCAGTAACACTGTGTTCTGTGCCGTTTATTTTGTGTGACTGGAAGCTGAGTCGATGTCTTGAGGAGGTTGTAGAAGAAAAAAATCAGATGCTTTTAATAGTGTATTCAGAAGCTAAGCCTCCTCTTAGTGGTAGCGTATACTCTTCTGTAACCTGTAAAAATTAGGCTAAGATGATAAAACACTTTTATTTTCTCTGTGGTAAGCAATTTTTTTTACCAAGTCTAGAACAGCTGCTTTGGATAAATTATGTTTGAAGCATTGTCCTTGCTTCTGAAAAAGAAGTCTTCCTCATTCTTGCCTTGAGATCCTTGAGTTCACAAAGTGCCCAGATATTTTTTGTTCCTAGCTAATTGTTCTGGCAGCCTAAATGTATGTTCTGTTATTATTTTTCCATGAACTCATCCACCATCATCTCATGATCTGATGTTGTATATCCCAGAAAGGATAGTCCTGAACTTTTTCTGTGGGACCCAAATCAGAGTTTACAGTGTGTATGGCTATGATACCAACCCAGAAAGATGATCAGATTTAGGATATGAATTATCACTGTGCTCACGGTTTTGGATGAAGTCAGTAGAAGCCTGACTTGCATTGGTACTGAAATTGGTGACAGATCTCACATTTGTAAAAGCTGCTATCTCTTTATTCCTTTGCTCCAGTCCTTAGTAAAAATCCTGGAGAATCTGCTTTGATGGGCCACTTGGGACCTAGTTTTATTTTATGCTGGTCCTGGTAATGAAACTGGCCTAAAAAACTCCATCCATCATGAGTTGTTAATTTTCATCCCCCAGCTGTGTCAAGATAGGGTTTTTTGTGTTATAAACCAGCTCATGAGTCCACTTGGATCAAAAATTCACCCTTTTTAGGCTTTTTTGCTTTTCACCATTCCTATTGCAGTGATGCGGTAACAGCAGTTACCTCCAAACAGCTGTGTCAGCAGGTACTGTGTTGCTGGCCTGAGACTCAGGATTGCCCATATTTACATTATTGGCAAAGATGGTGTAGTGTGAAATCACAGCCTTGACATTAGACATGAGTATGATCAAATGATGACTTTTTGGAAGAAGTTCTGATCCTACTTTGAACAAATAGATTTTCTACAAGCAATTCCACTGATTTCCATGGTCTTACTCAATGCAGTCTTAGAAGCTGCCCATATGAACACCTGCACTCACTTGTTTTCTCTGCCACTCATCACCTTTGTATAAAACAGCCATCAGGTCATTTATTTTGATCTATTTAATATTCTCCCTGTAGAAAAATATTGCTAACAGTGTACACCACACAAAGCCTGACTGCTCTTGATTTGATAACCATGTTCCATCTGCCTATCTCATACACTGTGTTATGATCCAGATTTCCTCATAATTGTGTCATTTGAGCTGACTGTATATATATGCTGTAGGTTCCTTCAAGAACCTGACAGATTTCTTGGCATAATTTATTGCTGCATTTAAATAATGTTTATGAACACACCAAAGTGTGCATTAGCTCTAATTTGTCTTAATATATTGAACATGTCAAGGTCTGAGTGCTGTTCTGTGTTCTTTGGCTCATTACCCGAGATAGGGATTTTTGTGAAAACAGAACATTTGCTTCTTAGAGCTTTGTAACTTTTTGAAACAGTTAGCAGGAAGTTCATACTAAATTATGGGTTATGATGAAGAATATCAGCAGCCAAAATCCTTTGTGAAATGCAGAGCTAACAATAAATGCATTTTCACTATCCCATTTCCAACTAGCAGTTCTGTGAAGTAAAGGAACAAGTAATTACATAGAGTTAAAGAATTTCGTCTCCTTCTATCCTACCTGGAAAGCACTCCAAAGACAATATTTGCTTCTGAGACTGGATTGCAATCTAACACTACATCTTTTATATCACTTCACTTTACAGCTAAAGATCTAGGTAAAAAGCTTAAATCTAGGCAAAGATCTGTGATAAGAAGGTAACTTGTCCCTTTTGTTAAGTGGATGTATTCATGACAGAAATTAAACAGTTATTCATGGAAGCAAATGTAGAGAGTTACAGATAATTGCATTTGGGAGATGCTCTATTAAATGTGCCTCTGTCAACTACAGGCAAGTTTTGCAAATGTGAAGGCTTCTGCCATCAGTCATAGCAATGAGACAGTTTTACTCCCAGCAGAGGATTGCTGGACATTACTGAATCTTGCACTCAGTTTTCTAAATACAAGATGGAATCTGGTGGAGTAGCCAGTTTTACTGAGGTTTCAGACTGTCCTGGGAACACCTGTATCTATGTGATTGTTTGTTACAATACTGGAAATTTTATGTTTATCAGAAGTGCAAAATTTGCAACTTTCTCATTAATTTGTTTGGTAATAAAAACTCAGTTATATGGAGGACTGTGTGGAGTTGTTTGCCCACACTGAATTTTGTAATCTTGTAGGTTATTCCTTTCTTCTTTTTTTCCCTTTTTTTTTTTTTTTTTTAACAGAAATGAGAGGACAAGTACACTAAACTGCCCTTGTCTTTAAACTATTTAGTGAAGGGCAGCTGTTTTTCTGCAAGTGGCTTGTTCCCAGGGCTAATTGCTTTTTAGAATTACCCGGGTTTCATACTGTCTCATCTGAAAAAGCAAGCAGAGTGTGAGAATGGCACAGTGTAAAGGGCCAGGCTGCTCTGGGATCTGGTCTGTTACCGGGACTAATAGCGGATGCTGAGGGAAGAATATTGTGTAGTGATACTTCTCCAGGCTATTCCTCAGCAATTTGTGGCTCAGACTTCTTGACCCAGTGATGGTGGCTGTCAGCGTAACAGGTTCCAATGGAATGTTTTTCCATAGATTTGCTCAGCCTCATGTTTGGTCAATCATTCCTAGTTCCAACACCGGTATGTGGTCATCTTTACATCATCATTACAGTGTTGTGCAAACAAGAAGATTTTTCAATACAGTTTTTTGATTTTCCACTTTCCTCAGTCCTTTTGCCTAGGTCATGTTTTCTGCCTTTTGTTTGCTTTCCTTAGAAATATCTCCAGTTTTTGAAGTATAATGACCAAAGTGTGGTGCAGTACTCCAGACTAACCTCAACAGTGCAGAGTACAGAGTAATAATCACCTCCCATAAAACACTGAACCATTTAAATATATTTGAGTTCATACAGAAAGAAAAATCTTTTAAGATCTTTTACTCCTAGCTATTAGGATGGCAAATGAAAATATTTGGTCTGATGGAGGAGAAATATTTATTCACTGTCAGTAGGATTTGGCTGGATAATGTTTTTCTTCGCTAACAAAACAAGAAGTTGTTAAATCAAAATGATCTCGCAACAGCTGCCACCTGGTCTAACACAAACTAAGGTGCCAAACAACACTTGTTTAAATTTCAGCTTGACTTTTCAGAGCTTTTTGGTCTCTGATGAATAAGCATGTATTGCAAAGCATCACACAATAAACATGGCAGTGGATATATGGATATCAGAGCTCAAACTGAAGGCCTCTGTGGCTGATTTTTAAAATGCTTGGTAGTGTGCTTTATTCACTTTCTCATATTTAAGTCCCTCCTGTATATGTTTTTATTTCGCCACCTTGGATTTTAAAGGCCAAAAAACCCACTTTGATTTATTTGGCTTGGAAATTTGTGCAGAAATCAGATAAGTGGTAATGGTAGTGTAAGTGTGACACGGTCATAGCTAGCGGTGAAATCTACCTCCCATGAACTTTGCCTTGTAGGTGGATGAATCAATCCAGCTTGAGCCACAGCTGGTTATGGAACTGTTCTCGATGTGCTGCCTGCCCTTTCACACTGCCACCTCTCAGTTTATTGGCAGGTTATCAGAACACAACTTGGCTCAACAGGGTGAGCACACTGTTAGCCCATGTTACACTTTCTGAAGTGAATACAGGATTCTGAAGAAGTGACTACAATTTACTAGACAAGGAAAAAATTTCTCTGTTACAAAGTGGCTTATTTTAAAAGAATTGAGTAGGACCAAAACTTGAATACTTTCATGTGATCAGCGTATTTTGACCCTTGTACCTTCTCAGCTTTAAATCTTAAAGGCCTCATGGACAGTTTGCTTTAGGGGATGCAGTTCTATAGCAGCTTAAATCACTTAATGGCCATGAAATTCCAGACCCTCCTCTAGGCAGGCTTTTGTAACCACTCAGTGATTTAGCACATGGATAGGACTGGAAGTGCATTGGTGCTATAACTTGCAGCTGGTTTCCTCGATCCTAATGAGGATGATGCCACTCGTTATTTTCCTCACTCATTTTGATTACTTTTTGTTGTTGTTGTTCTTGAGGCCTAGGCTGCCCAAGACCATTTGTGTCTTACTCTCCAAAGTGTCTAGGAACTGTTTATGATACTGCCAGTAAAACTGAAATTATTGTGCATGGTTTTTTTCTACTTACTGGTTTCACCCTTCTGTCCCTCTGACACCCATGGTCCTCCCCCTTTACCACTACTCTTAAGAGGTTCAAATTTTAAAATAACACACAGATTCTTTTTATATGTATTTGTAAAAGGAATGGCCAGATCTAGAATTGTGCACTGACTTTCTCACCTGACTTGAGAACTAAAACAGAAGGCAAACACCATAATGGGGAGCATACAGTCAAAACAGAAATAATAATGTATAGCAGCTCAAATTTATACCACACTCTTGGTGTATATTGGCTTTTATAAGTAATTCTGGCTTACTGAAAAACATTTTAAAGTTGCATTTTAAAAATAACCGCAATTCTAGTACAAGGTTCCAAAATAAGTGTCATTAGTTGGCTTGATTTGTGCTCAAATCTTAATATTTAAAGATTGCTTCCTGACCTTCTCCAGCTGCATGGATGACAACTGAAAATAATCTCAAATTTCCAAAAGAGAGAGTGACCAATCCTTGCCGTTACTTTGTGCTATTAAAAAAGGTCCATTCCTAAACAAACAAAAAGAGAAACATCAGTGCTTAATATCTTCAGTAGCCATTACTGACAGAGAATCATGCATTTGATCTCAATAGAAGCACCATAAATGCAGGCTATTTATAATGTTTGATATCTGCATTTCAATAATAATAATAATATTAATAATAGGCTTTAACTGTGTTATGGGATAAAAGCCAGAAATCTACAAACTGTCCTGTAGATCTTTCATCCAAAGGCACAGTTGGTGAAATTTAAACAAGTTCGTATTGCTGTTCCTGCACTGCTCAGTATGACATTGTACTCCAAGTTCTTCATGTCCCAGCGTGGATGTTCACAGGTGGTCTGAGGCACCTGTGTGCTCAAGGTCTGCAAAGCTTGTATTGATCATGGAACAGTGCTGGGTGAAACCTAAATTGGATGCTTTACAAGCATTTTGGGTTTACTGTCTCTGTCTTCCTCTATTGAAGCATCCCTGCCATATGCAATCCCACTCATGACCTTTTTCCTTCCCACCTTTCCTTTTCATAGGCCACACAAACCAACAGGGGAGGGTTTTATAGTTAGTTTCTCACCTGTGGGACCATGCTGTTATGCACCAGGTAAATTATCCCCAATTAGAACATTAGTGGCCAAACTGCAAAAGATGGGGCCTGGGCTGGAGAAGCCCTTCTGGTCTGACCACTTCTGGGAAGGGTTCTCCTGAGGTGGGTAGCCACAGGAGTGCTGAGCTAAGGTGCGATGACTCTGCAGGTGTCTTTCAAAGCTCCAGTTTTTACTAGGTCTGTTCTTTTCTCTGATGGTCTCTCCCTTCCCTCTTTGCAGCCTTCAGCTCTTCTCCAGCATTCTGTTGCCAACTGTTGAGGAATTTGGCCACTTTTCCCCTTCAATTCTGAGGCCCTTGTCTAAACTTTATTAAATGATAGGCCAGAGGAAATCCACACCAAGGTGCTGCTGTGCATTCTCAGTCATAAACTCAGAAGGGTTCTTAGGGCTGGTGCAATGTCTGTCCTGACATTACTTCCGGGGAGTTTTGACCTACATTTCAACCTTGCCTCCTCTTTCTTCCTGGACTTCAGAACATTCACTTCCAGGAATTTCCTTCCCTCCTTAATGATTATAAGATGATAATTCCTCCTCAGCAAGACTGACCCTCAAACACATGTTCCTCATTACATGAGCCTTACTTGTTCTTTCCAACAGGAGGGTGGCACAGTCATGGCTGAGTCTGCCTTCCTCTAAACAAGCTTGCTGCTTTCAGCAGTAGGGGCTGAACACGTGCTCTCCAGCTGCCATGCCAATGTGCTCTGGCTCCACAGCTGCCTGGTCATGAGCTTGGGAACCTCTGGGATCTAGCAGTTGTGCTTAAACCTTTCCCACTGATAAAGAGTATGTGTTTTGAGAACACAAGTATTACTAAATCTCCCTGAATTGAACTGCTTTGAATTTTTATTGAGGAGCATAAACTAATTATTTCTTAATTTGAGGTGTTTGTATGAGCTATATATATATATATTTTTACAGTCACACCCCCCTTCATAACGTAAATGTGTATTGCCAGGTATCCCACTACAAGGCTTGTCTAGCAAAGAGGTTGTATTTTTCTCATATCAAACTATCCAGTTACTTACATGAAAGGTAAACAAAAATATAATTCTTGTGATCTAAAGGCAAAATAATTATGTTCTACCAAGCAGACTGTGTGGAGATATTTCAAATGCATGCTGATTTTACATCTTCTATTAGAAAAGCTGTTTCACTTTGTTTTCACTTATCAAGGCTTTGCACCCGAGCTACTGTGAGGGCCTATATGCCCATCTACCCTGTCTTAAGCATGTAAACAAATACATGTTCCTCAACACCTCCTGCCTGCTAAGTCAAAGTATTTCCCAAAACAGGGCCTAAAGGCAGCATAGATTGCCAAGGAACCACAGTGAAGGGAAAGGAAAAATCTTGATAAGCTGCTGCTTAATTGGTTAATAAATGAGAGCTAAAATATAAGAGGGAATGTTTAAAAGAACAAACTGCAGCAAGAGCTTTCTGGCAGGGCTACAGAGGGAAATCACATGACACATTCTGAAGTTTGCAGACACTGGGAGGGATCCACAATTTCTTGTCCATGTGGAGACAGGAAACGCTCACCAGACTGGTAGTCTTCAGCAGCTTTTAAAAAACCCCTCTATTTTATCTACGTTTCATTTCCACAGAAAGACTTGGTGCTGTTGTCGTGGTGTCTCAAGCTGTGTGTAATCAATCTCTGTATCTCTTCCTTTAAGTTCTGTGTGAAGGCAGTCTTCTTCCTTCCACTGCACTGGAAACCCGTGTGGTTTTGCTCTGTGGGAGTCTCTCCTGCACCCGCCCTGCCAGTTGCTGATGCTGCTTTAAACACAGTTCATTCGATTGGCCTCAAGGAGGTTTAGATCAGCAGGTCCTTAAAGCAGGTATGAAGCCTGGGGGCTGGCTGTGGTAGGGCTCCAAGAACTTGAGTTCTGGATTGGATGTAGGCAGTAGCAGGAAGACATTCCTAGATGCTGACCTTTTGTTTATCATAGGGTTTCCTGCCTATGATGTTTCCCCAAACTCTTTTGTTTCTCTTTTATGTACTTTCCTTTACCTCCATACTTTTTCCCGTGGATATGAATCAGGACCTAAAATATTTTTTACATATGAAATTGTGTGCATTACCAGGATAATTTTTAAGCCACTTTTTAAATTTGTGCCTGGGTTTCCACAGTTTCAGAAGCAGTTTTCTCAGCTGTAATGCTAACCACTTCTAAAGCCTTTTTGGTTGCTATTATTTCTTCAGCATCTGTAATAAAATTCTGCCTCACTACTGCCTGTATCGCTACTGCTTGTATCATTTTTTCTCCTTATCCTGTATCCCTGGCTGGTGCCTGGTTGGAGTGGATGTGGCTTATCCATCCTCCAATTAGTAATGATTGAGTGGAATAGAGAATGCTTTTACAGGGATACATAAATGCTGTATGAGCACTTTGCTTGATTTTTTATACAGAATTTTATTTATAATTCCACCTTCATCCTGAAGACAAAATTAATTTTAAGCAATCCTGGCAATAGTTTCTGCAGTACTTTTTGCTGACTCCTTAGTACAAGCACTTTAGTAATGAGCACTGGTTACTCTTGTCTGAATAAGCAATGACTAAAGAAAGAATGTTTTTCTGCGTGTCATATGCTTCCTGCTGCATCTTCCTATCATCCCTCAGAGACCTGTGTGCTGTGGCAACTGTTAGCAAAACCCCTTTTAGCATCACCTAAATACCTGTGTAGGTGGGCCTTTAGGAAGAGAATCATGTGTCCATTGAGGACACTGGTAGCAGGCAGATCTTTAATCCAGGAACGGGGCTGAGGTGCTCTGCAGGAGATGTATTCTATTTGTCTAGTGTGAGATTCCTAAGAGAGACTTCCTTTGTACACTTCAAAAGTGCCAAAAGAGCAGCAACAGGGCAGACTGGCTCCTTTTATCTGGAGCTTTGTAGCTCCCTCATAATGCTTAGACTTTTTTATCAGAACTTATCACAGGCTGCGTCCTGCTGCTGTTAGAAGCTGTGGCTGATGCACATCTCTTCCTGTAAACATTCCCTGATTTGGTTTTAGGGTTAACAGCTGTTGACCACTCTTCTCACGTAGGTATGACCCATTCTCACCTAATTCACATCCCCAGGAAGGCAGGCTTAAAAGGTTACTGGGAAAGAAGGGAAATAATTTGATCATGAAAAGCAGGAGGAAACTTGGTGAGGCAGGAATACTTTTTCTTATCTTTTGAATCTTGCTGCCAAATTGGTGCATAATTCATTGTGAAAAAGGTCTTGCTTACTGTTCGCTGTTTTCAGGTTTGTGTGTTTGTTTTCATATTGAATATTGGACAGATCCAATTGCTGCTGCTAGAAGGAGATGTCTGTCTACCAAAAGGGATCCGGAATGTTTTCCTTTATTTGGAGACTTTTTGAATGCTAAATTGCCTGTGTGTATACTTCATAATGTACCATATGCAAATATTCTTCAGGAATTGATACTACCACTTCAGTCAGTATTTTCTATGTTAGAACAGTACGTTTCCTATACTGCCAAGAATGTATATATATCTGTGAAGACTTAAGATTGTATCTTTTTGAGCAAGCCTCTTTCTTCAACCATCTGAAACTTTCTTCCTGTTTCTCAAGTTCTCTGCTAATTTATTAGACACTTGTGCTATATTGTGTACTTTTTGTATCAGTTGTATTGCTGTATTTCTCCTTTCTCTCATTAAAACCTGTTCTTCGCATCCTTCTGCTGTGCTGCTTCATATTGAAAATACTCACACCATATCAAGTAACCTGATCTAGTGTAGTGGGTCAGGCTGAGGTGGAGCCAGACCAGTCCTAAAAAGCCACTCATTCAGACTTCTATTGTACTGTTCCACTGATCCCAACATGTAATCAGCTTTATTGTACTAAGCTTTATTTTGCAACATAGTCTGCACTTTTATAATATAGTAAAGAAGAAACCTGGAATGGGACTCCCAAGTTATAAACAAATGGACAAGACACAAAAAATGTACTGAGAGATGAAGTCCATAATTCTTATGGATGGTTGTTTCTGCCCTCATTCACTAAGATATTGATGAGCTTCCTGAGAGAAGTAAATTTTGAGGAGAGATTTCAAAGGGGATTCCAAGGGCAATTTTTTTCCTAGAAATGTAGCCGTCAACTTAAGTCAGTCAGTTATCTATGCCGTCTCCATGCTTAATTCATCTTACAGGTAAATGAAGAGGAAAAAAATGAGTGCAGGTTAGGACCTGTTTGCTTACTTCATTAAAGAAACAGCTGATTTCCAAACAAGAAAATGCTGTCTCCCAAGAAATCACTCCATGAACAGACAGAGAAATGATAGTGCTTTTTTTATCCTCCCAGTGAAAAGCAAGATTTTCAGTGTTTCTCTGATGCTAATCCCTTTTTAGCAGTGCAGTATCTTCCCTAACCTGGAGCTCGCGATAGTATCTGTTCCCTACAGAGTGGTATGCAGGAGGAAAGAGTTCAAAGGGCCTGTACAGTGGGCCCAAGGTATTGAAAGAAAGGAAGGGAACAGAACATGCACATGCACAGAACAAGCTCAACACCTGTGTGTTGAGTATCCAGCAATTTTTGAGGCTAGGAAATCAGCTGGCAAGATGGGAAAATACCTAAAGCTTCTGCTCTTGGAAACCTAAGGATGAAGTTAATCACATCTTCAGCACCATCTTTATAATTACGGTAGAGTATGTGGAAATAGCTATGTCACCTAGCCTTGGTTTTCACACAGGCTCTTTTTCACTTTCTTCTTTATTAAAACTGTTCCTGTGCCCACAGTTGCACCTGTGCATGAAAGAGCCCCATGGAATGTGCCAGTCCATTTAAGGATTTCTTGTCATGGTGTTGTGGTAGCAAGACGCAGAAACACACATGTAGAATAACCATGCTGGCTCTGACCACACCTGACATGGGTTATACATAGGTTTAGATCAGGCAAATGCCTGTCTGTGCAACTGCCTACCTTTGCTTCTAAAGTTGTATTTAGGGATGATGCCACAGTGGGAAATATTAAGGAAAATTCTAGTGTAAAAGAACTAGCACAGGGAATTCTACAGGCCAGTGTAGCCTTTTCAATCACAGAAGCATTTGCAAAAACACCCAGGCTAACGCTAATCTGTCCAGACTTCAGTCAAGAATGCTTGACTTGGAGAGAAATCATGGTAGGCCAGTAATTAATGGGTTTGAAAAGGCTACTGTTAATTATCTGTTATATTTAATCCCTGCCTCTACCACTCCAGTAATTGTTTTGTGTGCACATGAAGTGTAAAGCTTCCTTCAGAGATGAATGGACTTCAACTGTAATACATGCCATTGTTCAATATAAATGAAATACATTGTTTTGTTAAGTTAAAAAGACGTGAAAGAAATAAAGAGGCTTTCCATGACCTGTTTTAGCTAGCTGAGAGCAGCTCAGCAAAAGACTGCACAATTCATTTTGGTCTATATTCTGTGTTCTTTGTTGTCACTGGTATCAATTGCTTCTTAGCTATTTACAGTAGCTTAATAGATCATCATCATCATCATTGCCTGCATGATGTATTGGTTAAATCAATAGTGGAAAGCAGTGACCTTTGCATTCCTGCCAGGCACTCCGAAGTTTCAGTTTGATTACTGGCTTGCATCACCCTTAAATTGAAAATAATTATATGGTTCCCAAAAGCCATGTAGTAAATAAATTGCAGAAGTTGCAATTATTTCCTTTTCCTGCCTGTCTATTTATTTCTGCTTTGAAAACCTCTATGACAGAACCAACTGTTGCAGCACATGCTTTAGCTCCTGGGAATGCTCTCCCCAGGAGCTGTATGCTCAGTATGAGTCTGTGAGTATTTGGCTATCTCCTGCTATTTCTCCAGGTTATGTTTCTAAAGTTTCTCTGCAACTATTAATGAAATGAAGAAGCTAATTGCTAGAAGACAGCTGGCTAAAGTAGTTCTTCCTTTAATTGCAATTAAATTTTTATGGCTTGTGCCAAACTGTAAATATAACAGCCCATAAAACAAGTAAGTCTTGGTCAGACATGCACAAAGAAATAGGGGGTGAACCCAGGCCCTTCCTCTCTGTTTTCTTGTTTCCTCCTTGCCAGTAACTACCAGTAAACATTCTGAGACTCAGCAGCTGGGTTTAGACAGCCCAAACTCTTGAATGGGACAGGAAGGAATATACAAGATGGAGAACATACAAACACACCCAAAATGTCCAAGTAATTTGATATTGAAACTGCTGTACTTGCTGCTCTCAGTCACAGTGCTTTATATTTAAGAAACTAAAAAAGGAAGCCAAAGGTCTCAGAACGAAATTATTAAAACCAATGCTGATGGAAAGTAAAATACCTGAACATGAAATCACTTGGAAGACAGTAACCCATGTGATAATCATTCTTTGTCTCAGCTATTTTTTTAAGGTCTTTAGTAGGCTTGCTGTATCCATTGATAATAGAGTTGGCTAAGAGCAGCTTTCCTTGAATTCATATCTGCCAAAGAAGAGAACAAAAAAAGAGCTAAATCAGCAAGAGCAACCTCTTATTCTAAATGGAGATGGTAGATTGAAAAACAAAGAAGGTTGGTAGGTAGCCCGATGTACAACTTTATTATGGCTTGCAGCTTTCACCTTTCATGACGTTTTTGTATAAAATATTTCATTTAAGAATTAAAAAATAAAACTCAGATTTTTCCAGTCCTTCCAAGATTTCCAAAGAGCATATGGGAGTGTACAAAACAACATTTTGCATGCTGCTTCATGGGCTATCAAAACCCACCATCCATCCTGGTAACTTTCAGTTTAAGTATGTCATAATATGACATATTTGAAGATGAACACAGGAAAATACCTTAGGCATAGGATAAAACAGCTGTTTGTTTGGGTTTTCTCTTCATATGTTAATGAAATGCTTTTTTTTGATTTGTTGTTGTTGTTGTTTTGTGTTTTTACTAAGAAGGACTAAAGTAGGATATCCTGCTTCTAAACTTTTGTAAATAGCAAAGAACTTTCCTATTTAAATACCATCTCTTAGGAAACATCTCTAGAAAAGAAAGGTGACCAAGTTTATTTGACAAGTGATTATAAACCTATGGGAATTAACTAGGCCTGATATTCAAAGCCATAAGTTTTCAAAATGTGGGCAAAATCTGAAACTTTAGCAATTTTCTCTCCCCGGAAAAGTAAATCACAAAACTAAAGCTAATTCAGAGCTGTTCAGAAAGATCCAGAAACATTTCTCAACTCTTACTTCCACAGTTTTGAACTTGATTTTGATTCTGAAGTGAATTTCATGTCTCAGTCATTTGAATGTTTCCTGAAGCTTGTATTTATAGGTTACTATCACATCATGACATTCTCAAAAAAGCAAGATGAGTTAAAAGCCAAATTCTGTTTTGTGCTAGAATTCTTAAACAAGTCAGGTTAATGATGCATTTTGTAGTAAGATGTCAACAAATGAAAAGAGGGAGTCTTTTGGATTTTTAGATGTTTCTATTCACTTTGGGTTTTAGTCACAGTATCACAGGCTATGTCCCCAGACTCAAAATTACCAGAGCAAGCTCGAATAAAAGAAATGCTTTTCCAACTATTGCAAAGACTGTTCCACACAGATATAACATATGGATGATGTCAGGCTTAGGGCTTGAGGAAAAGCCTGCTGGAATACTAGATATAAGAAGGAAGGCGTGAGCAACAGCCTTTTCTCAGTCAGTGACGTTGTTGGGCCAGATTCATGCTGACATGATGGCCCATGTCATTGTTCTGGCAGTGTAAAGGAGTCTTTGTTTCAGAGAAAATTGGCTAAATTGAATTTAAAACTGTAAGGATTATTTAAGCTGATGTCCTATCCAAAGTTGCTTGTGTTGTGGGATGTTCCCGGTGTTAAACAATTGGAAACATCTGGCTTACTTGAGGGAAGCTGTCAGCCTGCAGGACTCCATGAATACTTCAGGATAATGTATAGTCAAGCAACAATGGATGCATTCACTAGAAGGAAATCTAGAGGACCACCGAATCGCCTTCATCTTACACCAATATGCATTAATCTGTAATATAACCAGAAATGAACGTAACACAAACCACTGCTTTTATTTGGGGGTAATTGGGGGTGCGGGGAGGGGGGGAACATATCATGCATTTTTCAGTTTTATAGGCAAAAATGATTACGATAGCACTGCTTAACTCCGAAACATTTTTCTTGCAGTTGAGTAGCATTGGTCTTGTTATTATGAAGAGCTCTTTTTACCTATGTGAGAGGAGCACTCAGAGCAGTGCAGATTTGGAAGTGATGAACTGTTACATCAACATAACATATTATGGCCAAGGTCCTTGTTTCTCTGTCCTCTTGCTTAAATCCACTGTTGGGAATAGTGTCAGCATCGTAACAAAGGGAATCCTATAAGCTCTCCTGGGGGTACAGTTTTGAGTGTATGTCAGCAGTTGGAAATGACAGTAGCACTTGGCTTCAGCTACTGTTTCTCTGGCTACATGGACCCATTTATGTCTGTGTGCTTTCCCTTGAGGCAAATTCTTACTCATTTCTTCTAACTTTCCTGGCTCTTTCTTGACTTTCCTATTATTTAATTTTCTTCCTCATATCTTGTACTGTGTTTCTCTCCCTGCTTTTTTTTTTATAATGCCTCATCCTGCTTCCCATCAG
Source organism: Dasyornis broadbenti (assembly GCA_013397935.1). NCBI lineage: Eukaryota > Metazoa > Chordata > Aves > Passeriformes > Dasyornithidae > Dasyornis > Dasyornis broadbenti. The sequence goes on from VZRN01002121.1 coordinate 321,339, forward strand.
TTCCCCTTACCTCCCCTTCCCTATCATGTTTTCATTACACAGATCATCCAGTGTCTTTGTTCTCTATCTCTCTTATTCTCCCTCAGTTCCGCATGTTCTTTCCTTGCCTATAGTGGGAGCACAGAGAACATGAGAAGGCTTGGTTTGGTCCTGACATGTTGTGTTATCCAAATGAAGAGCCTTTCACTGCCACACGGATGAGGAAGCCCCACACCACACTGCTCCCATGTTGGCTTTGTGTAACCACTGGCATTATCCTACTGCCAAAAGGTGGTGGGGTGCACACCGGTTATGTTGTTTCATTCTCTGGCAGTGTTTCAGTGTGGCCAATGATGAAAATGATAACAAGCAGATAGGGAAGCTTCTGCCACTGTGGGATTGCCTACAGAATGCTTTGCAAATGGCACTGCTGTTCTCTGATATGTGTGGTCCATAAGTGTATAAAATAAACAGGCTGATATAGAAGGGGTAGGTGAATCTGTTCCAAAAATGATCTGATGCATGAATGCACACTCTGTTGAAACTTTTCTAAGTAAATATAAATGAGAAGGCTGCCTCTGGCAATCACCATGGCTGTCAGAGGAATGCAGCCATTTCCATTACAATTCACCTGGTTGATTCTGTGATGTTATGACATGGAGGAATTTCATTATTCTTTCCACCACAAGCAATCAATTTGTGCCTTCAGGCATAAAATTCAAGTATGCTTGAAGCTTTGCTTTGCTTGCATAGTACATAAATGTTACCAGTCAAAGTTTTCCAGTGTTTTTCAAATTCCTGTCACTCTTATTACGGCCTTCTGTAGCACATGACTTTCACAGGCTGGCATTTTATGGCATAAATGAAAATTTTACCTTCTACAGGACACTGTTCAGGCTTCCTTCACCTCTAAAACACCAGGAACATATAGAATAAGAAGGTTCATTAGCAAGCAGCTCTCAAGGTCAACTTTTCTCAGAAAGTGTAAACTGGCATAGCAAAGCTTTTACTCCTACTGGGATAAATTTAATCTAGAGTGTTTTAAACCCCAAGTCTTAAGTAAAAGCTGAGAGATAAATTTGGATGGTGGTATTTTGGAGTGGGGGGAGGTTCTTTCTCCTCTCAGAGCTAAACATAGTTCTGGCAAATAGCCCCAGACTGAAATTCTTGAGAGAGTCATAATAAGCAAGCCAGGGCAAAGAGGAATGCTTTTTTCTCCCTGACTAATTCGTCCACATAAAAAGGTGAAAGGTCAAAGATGAACTTCAATACTAATGAAATTCTGAACTTCTGAGTGGTAATATGTGAGAACATTAAAAAAAAAATGTCAAAATAAAAAGTGTTTTATTGTTGATAGCAGTAGGTTGTCTTTATAAGCATATATATCTCCATCCTGAATTCTTTTAACCTCTGGGAGAATAGGAACTTTGAGATATTAAATGCAGACATTAAGCAGTGCACAGTAGGGGTTTTGTGAGTTCAGCCCAGCCCATACTTCTCCTCTTATGTGCCCTTCTGCATCATTCCAGCTGACCAAAGGAGTGAAATAGGGCTGTCTTCAAGTTATCACAAGTTCTCTTTCCCTAGTGTTTTTTGACCGAGATGGTCATTCTTGAGGTTAATTTCCTTCTTCCTTCTGTCGAGGAATATTTCATGTAGATTAACTAACTTCACATGTTCTTATTATAGAAACAAATCCGTTGATTTAAACTGCCCCTTGGAGAGGCAACTGGGCAAATTCATGTGTGTATGTGCATGTACATGCAGATGTTCAATTAAAAAAGATTTGTTCATGCTAAAGTTTATTTAAATTTAATCACCATAGTTGAAATACATTTAATGAATGCTTTGTTATCTCTTTGGGTTTTGTAGTATCACCCTTCTTGGGCTGGTAATGTACAAGATGGTTTAGCTGTCCTTTTCATGTTGTAGATTATCTGTGCTGGTGATGATGAGATACAACTTTTAATCATCGTGGGGTGTGAAAAAAGGAATCTAACCTGCAAAATACACATTGTAAGTTCAGCAATGCTGGAGTGGCCAAATGCATATCAACCTGCATGAATCTGCAGGAAAGCAAGGGGAATGGCCAGAGCTCCAGAAGATATGACCTATAAAGAAGAGTTGCATAACCTGTGCTTGTTTAGTACACAGACATGAAGACTGAGTGCAGGAATACAGTTAAGGGAGACAGAAAGGACATAAATATATGACCTGCTACAGAAAGGAAAGAACAGTCTGTTTTCCATGTCTGTGATAAACAGAGGAAGAAATAACAGGTTTTAACTACAGGAACTAAAACTAGATAGGAAAGACTCTCAAGCAATGTGAGAACAAAGCACTCAGATGTATTGTTGTAAAGATATTGTGGCTTTTCTATCACTGAGTCTTTACGAACAGCTTAGCCAGCAATAGTGGATTTAAACTCACCTGTGGCTCAATCTCACAGGAGAAAAACAGGTATTTCCAGCATGTGATTCAATTGACCTACTCCCACTGCACATTGGAAGGAGATTAACTCCACTGTGGAAGTGCCTGTTTTTCTTCAGGGGCTGTGAAAGGCTCTAGAAAACTGATTCAAGTCTAAAGGTCTGTTTTGTAGATGTCTACAGCTCTGTCAGGACTGTACCATCTCTTGTCTCTGTAATGCCACTGACATAGTTGATTTTTTTGCTGGTGAAAATGGTGAGGCTTGATGACCTCTTCAGATTGTTTCTAGATTATGGAGAAAGTAAAGAACTGTCATTGCAGATCTGCCTAACTAAAGCTCTAACTGAAAACCAAATTGCCTGTTCAGTAGGATGACAGTAACAAAAATTTGTTATTGATTAATGGCTGTTGGCTGCATAATTTGGAATGAGATAGCGAATAATGTAATGGTTAATAAGCAAACAAGTACACTATCAGCACACAATGAATAAAATGTCATTCTTAATCAAAGAAGCCAAGAGTAAAAGAAGCCTAGATTTTCTTGTATGTTCCTGACTGGCCTTTTCAAAATACCTTTTGTGAACCATAAAACTGTACAGTTGCTGTGTGTATTGTTAGCTTCTGTGTATAAATAGAGGATTCCACATCCTGGGCTTATTTCATAAGCATTATTTTTACTGGAGAGAAATCATAAAAAATATTGTCATCTTGATTATCTGCTGCAAAAAATAGCAAAAACTATTTTGAATCGTATTCTCAGAAGACTTCCATTCAGCTATTCAATCCAGAGAAGTCCAAACTCACTGGCACAAATTCCTTCCATGCTATTGACAAGCTGCAGAATCAGCTCAAAGCATTTAGCCTGTGTCACAATGAGTGCACTTAAGAAGCTGGCAAAGCTGGAAGCCAAATGTAATTATGGAACCCAGCCTTCCTTCAAATAGTTTTGGATCTTGAGATCAGCTGAAATGAAATGAATTGGTGTAATTTTCCCTCACATTTTTCAGCGCAGTACTCTATTTTTCAAGGGAAAAGTGTCATGAAAACCTCACCTGTAAAGTTTCTCATGCTGATAAATTAGCTTGGTTGGTACAACGAGTTATAAATGTGTACTGTCCCTTATCACTATGCTATCTCCATATTTTTAACCTGGACTCGTGTAGGAGCAGCAATGAAAAGTTACTAGAGATTTCATGAAATATTTGTTATGTTTCCCATGCATGCTAGAACACTGGCTGGGGATGAGGAAGTTTGGGATTGGTTGAGGTCCAACTGGTTTCACCAGACCTCTTCTGGGAGTCTTGTGCATATTCACATCTTGGGGGAAGAAAACCATGGATTCTCCCATTCTTCATCCTAGGTCTCACATCTATGCTTGGGTGGCTGATTTCCCCACAGCTGTCTGTTTATAGGTGTGTATGGATTTCATCACTAATGGTAAATGCAGCAGGTGTTACTGAGGGCAAACTTTCTCCTCTTCCTGCTTTATTTCCTTTTCATTTTTCCTCTTGTAGCTTCCTCACACATTTGGTGGGCTTACTTTGACACCAAGTAAATGTCAGTAACTTTCACAGCCCTTGTTGCTTTCTACAAGCACAGGAACACATTTCCATACACATGGATCTGGGTTTGACCTCACGCTGCTTTCCCCTCTCCATCACACCATGGGGTCAGTTTGACTTGCTCCAGAAACTGGAAAATGCAGTTGTTTGCGATTGTGCTGCTAGAGGTGAGTCAGTCACATCCAGAGGTGATTACACATCTAGAAATGTAATAATTGGATGCCAGTGCCCCTCAGCCAACTCCCATGATATTTAACCCTCATGCCATGCAGTATGGCACTGATGGGGGAAAGAAGGTATCTTGGCTTAAGTTCATTCTTAAACTGGAACAGCACTGTGTTTTTCCATGTGTGTATGCTCCCTGGAAGTGCTCAAGACCTTACTGTAGGGTTCCTAAGTCATCCTTGTCATTTCTTTACAAATTATGCATGATTATCAATTTGTAAATTACACAGGAAAGGCATCTACTTTGGAAAAAAGAGGAATGAAAATCCTAAGGGAGAGAAAAGCGCAGGAATGTTTGGTGTTTGGTAGTTGTTTTTTCAATTCAGCACAAACAATGCTTTTGAAAAGCCATTTCTTGCAAATAAAATGTTGGTTCCCTCCTGCCTCCTGCCCCTCAGACACACAGCTCCCTAACATTTTGAAAGCACGGGAATTAAGTCCTGGCTGAAGATCTTTAGATGGGGGGCAGGGGGAGAGAGTGGGATTGTCCATATGGCAGGAAGTACATGCCACGATCAGGAGAAACAACTGCCCCTGGGAGCAACTACGTTATTGTAATGCTTCTGTAAAACCATTTCCTTGAGGCATCTAAGAGACGATATAGAAAGCTGTCTAAAAGCAAATGTTTAATATCATACAACATTTCCTTCTTGCTTAACATGTTCATTAAAACTTGAACTTAATTCTTTTTATTTGAGGCCATGAATTCCTTCTCTTAAACTCACTTGTATTTATTTAGCTGAACAATAATTTCAGTAGGAAATTAAGGATGGACTTTGTCCTAAATGTACTAAGGGTAGCCTTTTGATCCATAAGACACAGAGACAATTGTGTTTCATTTTGAAGGGTTTTTTTCCCTGATCATCTAAGGAAATTCCAAGGACCAGAGGAAATTAGTTATCTGCCTCTAGAAGAAAGTATGTAAAATTAAGTAGGTTTTTAATCTTTTACACAGTTTGAGAGAGACCTTCCCCTCCTGGGAATATTAGTTTTGCTTCAATGAAGCTTTACAAATTAAAACATATACAGAATTATTTGATATATGTTGCCAAGGATGACTTCAGAGGCAAAGAACCTTCTTCTCATGAACTCTGTGCATTTTCCTCCCTAATCCTAAAATTTTACCCCAATTAAAGCAATAACCTTGCACATACTGGTATAAAAACAGATGTGCAGGATTATACCAAAGGCTCATTTAGCTTGTCCACTATCCTGTCCCTGTGAGTCGCTGGTAACTGGGGGAGGAATGGAACAACATTTGAAAGAAAATCCTTCTTTTTGTGATCCATATCAGCCATAAGCAGTTAACAATTCAGGGGATTTTAATTAACAGGCAATTAGCAATTGAGGGATTTCCTTAACCAAGAGCTATGTCTGGGCCATCACTTTTCACAGTTGCCACTAGAGCCAGCCTTCAGGAATGTATCTAATTCCATTTTGAACACACTTACACTTTTGGCCTCTGCAACATCCTGTGGCAAAGAGTTCAACAATTTAATGAGGTGCTGTAAGAAAAAGAACATCCTTTTTTTTGAAATCTGCTGTATCTCTTCCTTGGTGTGTCTGATCATTCTGTGTATTCAGAAACAATCAATAATTATTTCTGATTCCTTTGCCACACCATTTTTGCTTTACAAAGCTCTCTCTTATCTCATCTTAGCCCCTTTTGTAAGCTACCTTATTTAGTCCTTCCTAGTATGAACAGCATTCTATATTTATATCCCTTATCGAGATGTGGTGAAGACAGTCACGTGCTGTGTACCAGAATCTCAAGAATGTTTTATTTACCCTCTAACTAATATTGTGCTTGCATTATGACCATTGCAGAGAATGATCAGAAGTTTTTCAGGGATTTGTCAATGAATGAGTCTTAGATCTCTTACTTCAGTGTTAAGAGCTATGGTATCCATTTTGCATCTTTATAAATAATTCTGGTTCTTTTTCCCCATGTAAATTACTCTGCACTTCGTGACTAAGAGACTACACTTCACCAATTTCATACACCAACTGATTTTAAATTAGTGAGTGTTGAACTATGCTTCTGGAGCTGTCTGGGAAAAGCTTTGAACATTCCAGACAACCAAGTGTAACCTGAAATTTTGTCTTCTCTGGCACATGACAAATTTTTCAGGAATACAGAAAAAGGGAGCTGTACTCTACCCTCAATGTAGTGACTACATTCTTTATGATTATTACTTTTAAACTGCAATGGGGCCAGCCCCAGATCTTCAGCAGAGGCTGTGCTGTTGTCCAACAGAAAAGAACCATAGTCTATTTTAGAATCCAGAACTTCTGAATATGTTTTTTTTTGTTTGTTTTGAGCTGCTCTGGAAATTACTGTGATCTTTTCCAATTTGTGACTTCCGGCAGAGTTGCATTTGATTCTCATCTTTCTTCTGGTCTTTGCAAGTCACTACCATGTGCAATAACACAAGGAGAGCTGGAGCTGGTACTTCAGGCAGGTTTTCTTAGTGTCCCCTTATCCACAGAGAATGTCAGTATCCTGCAGTACGGCTTTGTCAAGTGTAAAAAGCCAGACCTGTGAAACTGTTCTGAACTGATACTGCTCTTGATAGGTTAAGGCTATTCCAGCTGAGCATGGGAAGAGCTGGGTGAATCTGATAGGGAATTGCTTGAAGATTGGTTGAATACCTTCCTGGAAATAGCAAAGGGGGCTTCATCTGTATGGGATGTTCACTGTATCAGTTAAAAGGCCATAGGAGTTGTAATCAGGTGAAACAGGCTCATACCTTTGGGACTCTTTCTCTGCTTGGACTGATTACTTGCCATCTGAGAGACGTTAGGAGTGTCGATAGGAAGGACTATTAACACATTCCTTCTAAAAACAAATTCCATTCTTCATTAAACAACCGTTAGTGTCTTGTTTAAGCAAAATAACCAGTCACCCTGCCTTTACCATTCAGCTTTTAAAATAAGTAATTGAGACCACGATGGCAGGCTAATTAGGTTTCAGGTTTTCCTCCTTATGCATCTTTTGTTTATATCTGTACCAGAGGAGCACTAAAACTGAGCATGTACTGGTGGCTAATCTTTGTAACAGTGAATTACAGATAAAGTAAAAATGAAAAAATCAACAGCAAAACCAAATTAAAATGTTGCCCATATATGAGAATGTCTTTAAATTATTTTTTTAAATAGTTTATAAACTGTTCTAAGGATTAATCAGTTGATCAGCCAGAAAAATTGCATGTTATCCTGATTTTTCTTTCAAAACTATTAAATTATTTCCATATAGGAATGCAAAGGAAGTAACATGGGACAGAATCAAACTGCACCTCAATAATTGGTTACCTGAGATACTCAGAGCTGTTCACAATCATTTTCATCAACTGTGGGTCACATTAAAGCATATCATCTTAATCTGTTTGTACAGCAGGCCCTCAGTTCACTCTGTATTTTACAGAGTATTTTCTCCCTTTGTCTCCTTTAGCCTTGTAAACTACATGTACTAGGTCTGGAAGACATTTTAGGTTTTTTCTGCATTTTGTTTTACCTATTTATTTATCTCACTTTTCCACCAGAGAATAAAGACAATATTACTAAGTGTTGCCAGGAAAAAGAAGCTGTGTGGTTAAATCTCCTTCAGATACGTGTTCTGTGCACAGCTAAGAGATGTTGGATAGGCTGCTGGTGTCACCCAGTGGACAGAGAGGTTGATCACAGATAGGTGTCATGTGGAGAAATTTTTCTTTCTGCAAGAATAGCTCGTTCCTAACTGGCAAAAACAGACTTAATTTTGCCGTAGTTAAGATGATAGGATGTTTAAAAGCACTTCTGTTCTAATGCCACGGCCCGAGCGAAGACAGGAAGTAGTACATGTTCCTCGCCGTTAGTAGGAATCGAGCAAAGAATGACCAAACAATAATTAGCGGGTGCTCTCCCCTACTGTGAGAAAGTAACTAAAATAACCAAGCAAAACAGTGTTTGTACTGGTGTTTACGGAAAGGTGTGGGGATTATTAAAATCCAGTTTATTGCAGTTCTGTGCAATGCAAAACATGATGGCATTTTCGTAGCCTAATGACAGCTTGCAACAAAGGTAAACAGCTTATCAACAGGGATGAACAAGATCTGGGGACTCCTCTCTTCACAGTGTTACAACAGTAATGTATTTCAAAACATGCAATGCATGCCTTGCATGTAAAACTCCAGTAGAATAAATAATTTATAAATTAATCTCTCACAAAAAGAATTCTAGCGTTTCTAGATCATATATGAAAACTATACAAGTACTTAAAACTAACATCAGTGCATGTTCCGTCTTACACTGTTTCCTGATTTGTGAAGAGTACTTCTCAGTGTTGGAAAGTGGAAGGTTTCTTCTTTTTTTAAAGACTAAAACATGCTGTTGAGTGATATGCTGCAAGACTTTTTGCCAGAGATGAAGCAGAAATGGGGTTAAGCGCACATAGATGGCTAGATCATATAAACTATATTCCTTTTCTAATGCTGTGGCAACTGGCATGTGCTTCTTGCCCCTTGCAGATGGAATGAGAACGACCTGATGCACTGAAATTCCTGAACTGTTAATAGATAAAGAAGAGTCAGGCTGCTGGGATAACAGTCAGTTCCTGAAGAGGAAACATTAGCATTCTGCTCTCCTGATGGCTCAAATACTCATAAAATGCAGTCACTCATTTGTAACCAGATCACAGGAGTAGCACTGAAAATTTAACAACTGAGTAATAATTTTAACATCCCAAAAACCTTCCAGAAGCTACATTAGGTCTCTTTTCTAATAAGGAACCCTTATGATCTGTAAATGTGTCTGCAGAATTGATATTGTATTTGAGGGGGGGAAGGGAATCTGAACAACCCAGAAGCAATAAGGGAAGTACAATTACATAATTAAGTAGGTGGTAAATTTTGCTTGACCAATTAAGCTAGTAACATTCCTTCTAAATAAGCCCTTATGAACTCAAATTTCTCTTTCAGGTCAGACAACAATGGTTATTCACACCATAAGTTTGATGACAGGGGCTTCAAAATGTCTCCATTTCTCTTTGTGAGTCTATTTAACTCTTCCTAGAATTAACAGCTCCTCTGATTTATAAAGCTGGTCTTCACAGTTGCGAGCACAGGAGAGGTAGCTAGCTCCTGTGCAACTTTCTTATGGATTTGTCATAACCCTCTGAATCCTGGCTTTCAAAATCTTGTGCTCCTACCATTAGTGGACAAAGGCCAGCTGGACCAACAGGACCAATACTGTGAGTTGAGGAGGCAACACACCAACCCTTTTTTCCACTTATTTCCCAAATAGGTTTTTGTCTCAGGCTTCCAGGACAAAGGAAAAACATGAAAATTTAAGTCTGAAGACATCCCTACTTTCTCCCTGTTAAAGGTAGATATTTAATTCAGATTTAGCCCTTGCTTCTTGGGCTAAAAATCCTGTTAGTGCTGAAATGCATGGCAATTTTCTCAAAGACTTTATGAAGGCCAGAACTTCACTTCTTCTATGCTAACTTTTTAAATTCAAATCAGAAATGATAGTTGCTGTGCGACCAGTTTCTCAAGAAGTGGAAAAATAAGATGTAGTGAAAGAAGTAATTTGAATGCATGAATGAAGTGTGAATGAAGCTGAAGCTGAATGCATGCAGACTCAAATCCTCTTAACATTTAAATTTCAGTGCAGGCCCACTCATATCTAGTGACAAGTGGAATATTTTGAATACTGAAGTCACTGATGTTTACTGTTGTGTCCTCTATGCCAAGATGATAAAAATCCCTGTTCAGTCTCTACTACCACTTCCATTGTTACCTCTGCTGGGAAATTTTCAGGTAACAGACAATGTTCAGGGAACATTGACACAAAAAATATTCCTTGTTTTAAAGTGTTCATCATATTACTTATCTTTTGCTTTTTTGCCTTTCCAGACTTTAACTTACTCATGTTTCCAGTCCTTCTACATTCAGACTTACACAAATATGCTTTGTGTTGTGTATTTCTTTAGTACTTGGCCACGTGAAGGTAGGACAGTGTCTTTTAATCACTGCTTACTAAGTTTATACTGTAGTGAGAATGTATAAACATTCTGTGTAGAATGTTTTTTCACTTATTTTTATTAGAAAGTGCTGATTCCTGGAAGCCAAAATGTCTCAACAACAGCAACAACAAAAAAGATACTTTGTCACACTGCTACCAAATCACAAGTTTCTGCTCAACTGAAGCAAAAGCTTTTTGTGGTTACTAATCTTTGGGTCCCACAATGCCACAGTGGCCAGACACATCCCACAGAGTTTCCTGGTACCCTGCCATAGAGCTAGAAAGTTCTCAGATTTTAGGGCCCTGCTTTACATTAAGGGATTGTTGAGGCTAATCCCTCTGCTGTTTCTGAAAAAAGAATGATGTGAAGAATTCATCTAAGCTAGGAATGGCAATTTACTCCATCTTCAAAGATACGGATTCAAGTAATGCTTAGTTTTCAGAAACAGGACCATCTGGTAAAACCCACCTGAGCATAAGGCATACTTCTGTTCTTGTTCTTCCTTCATACAGCTGCTTTGTCTTGTCTTCACTAGTGGCCTTGTTTGTTTTTGAAGATGAGACACGGACCACTGTGATCTGTTCCTTCATGGACATTTGATTGTCAGTGAGGTGATTATACTCCAGGCGTGGCAGATAGGGAATCTGCTGATTACTTCAGCTGCATGTCCTTCCTTCCTCTCCCAGGCTGCTGTGAAGCACAGCAGGTCAAGCAGCCTGGGATGTCACCCACAGCTTGTCCCTGTCATGAAGAAGACAAAATATCAGTGAAAGTGTTACCAAGTCAGATTATCAAATAAATCAAGTACAGATTGAAGAATAACATAAAATTCGCTCTATAAATGAGATGCCTAGGCCCAGTCATCCTGTATTATCTAAGGTGTGCAGTCATCTCAGCATTGCAGGCGTTTCTTAAGGCCTGATGCAACCTGGCTATGGCACTCCTGGCTTCTGCCAAAACACAGCCTCTGAAATCTAGCCAACAGGAGAAGGAGGGATGTGCTTTAACCAGATGAGCTAGCCAGGCAGGCTTTGGAAGCAGCTAAGAACAGACTTCAAAGGATACTCTCTAATTATTTGAAGGTCTCATAGGCACCTCTTATGTCAGGCAGCTGATTGTAGTATACTCATTTTATATTCATGTATATGTGCTATACGTGTTGGTATTATTTGTCTTTTACAAGTGTGGTGAAAATTAATTTGTTGGAGAAGTCCTTTGTAAATTGGGGGGATTCTGTAGGTTGTTTGGTCCTGAAAAGCAGGCAGCAGGAATACCAAGATCCAGAGCCTTATCTTTATGCCTTTAATGAAGACATCATGTCATCAATAAGCACCTGCCACCCTGCTGTAATGATGATCTCTTTTGAACACAACTTCCTCATAGTGACAGCAAATCCTGTGAAAAGTTTGGACTAGGAAAAAAAAAAAAATGACTGAAAGTCATGGGCATCCTCTATAGTCTTCTGAAACTAATTGAAAGATTGTTGCAGTTTGGGAATGTTGCATCAAGCCCTGAGTAACCAAGAGCAAAGCATTAAAACTGGGAGAGCTATGAGGAACCCAGACCTAGACAAGATCTTTGCTGAGAGTGTATTGTGCCAGCAGGAGCAAAAGAAAAATGAAATCAGTCTAAAATAACTGTATCAGGGAAAACAGACCATACGTGATCCCACAGACCACAGGGGAATGTGCAAAATATTGTTTTTCGGCTCCACATGTATGTAAAACAAGATTTCAATTTCAACATAACTGAAGTAATAATAAAACACCTAAGATTTATGATACTTTTACTTTATTATTTGAGCTACAGACTACTTGTGTGAAATTAAAAGCACTTTGTTACTTTAATTTTGCTCATTTTTAGACCTTGTCAGGTTTGTAAAAAGCCACTGTTACTTTTCACCCATAGGAAAGATATCAATAAAAGCAAACTTGCCTCAAAGACACAAGAGAGCCTTGAGCCATCAAAGATGCAGTGAGAAATCACATTGTCCTGTTATGACAAACTGCAGACACAGCATGAAGGACAGCTGTGGATTACTTAAGTTTGGAAAGCTACTACTGTTCTTGACCCACATACAATGCATCCCATGCAATGGTGTAATGGCTTGGAGGCACAGGTGAAATACTTAACTCCATCCAGAAATGAATTGCTACCAAACTATTACCATCAATGTTTGCATTGGAGCCATCATTGTCCAGCCTTAGCTTGGATTCCTGACTTTGAATTAATGACATACAGTACTTTCCTTCTTTTATTTACATAGAACCCAGCCATTTGCAGCTTCTCCGATTTGATGTTACTATTCAGTAAAACAGAAGTCCTGCATGAGAAAATAACAGCAAGTAAGGGAAAGTTTAATGGCAAAACAAAAGCGGTGAGCCACTTGCATTAGCAAGATGTGCCACGGCTGGGTGAAGCCAGGTTTCAGGGAATTGCCAAGGGTATTGCAAACCTCTTTGCTTTAAAGGATTGAACGAAAAGACATTCATCTGAGACTAGCAGATCATTTAAAACCAAATACAGACCATCTTGTACTTGAAAAGGACTCAGGAAAGATGCTCTAAATAATATTCCTTCTGTTTTTCTGGCTGCCCCCTTACCCATCTTTAAGAAGGCAAACCAAGTAGTATGACTGTGATTCTAAGCAAACTCTGGGAAAGCAAGTCTGAAGCTCAGATTTTCTATATATTACACTTGTCGGGTGGTGGCACTTGAAAGAGCAGAGCATCAGTCAAGCAGGAGACACACAGGGCTCTTGTCTTCATAAATGCTGGTATAGAGAGGCATTGCTCCCAAATAGAGTTTTTTCGATGCTGCTATCACAAATGTGGCTGATAACACATGAAAGTTAATCTTATTGCTAAAATAGTATTTAAAGATTTAATACGGGCATTTTTCCAAACCTTCCTAACTGCAGCTTCATTGTTGTTGCTGCTTTTATAGTGTCATACGAAGGCTCTGAGGTACTCATAAAAACATCTCATGAAAAAAAGAGTGTAAATTCTAATTCTTACTGTGTAGCATAAGTAAGCAATCAGAAAAGAATCAGTTAGTGACTGGGGGAAAAGTAGTTCTTTTATCCCTTCTACTTATCCCCCCATTCACCAGAAAGGGTAAGAGTATGGTTCCTGCTGCATGCTGTGAGGAGGACCTGACTGCATCTGATCTATAAGGAGAGGAGTTTGTTACTTAGGAGCTTGGCTGTTCTCTTTCCTCTTGCCTTGTGATCTCTGCATACCTGAAGTAATTGAGAGAGCACCTGCAGAATGAAATATGCCCTTCCTTAAGGGCTGCAGAGGAAGGTCAGACATTTTCTGAACGTGCATGCAGCCAATTCCCGAAATACACCACCACTGCCGAAACCGGTGACAAAGTAGGCCTTGATTTGAGAACTGATAGTGTTTTTGCACTTACAAATGTGACTCATCTACTGTGTGATCCAAGATGGAAAGCTAATAATGAAAGTTAATCACACAATTACAGAATCACCGAAACTGTAACTAATTTTTACTTCTTTTTAACATCTTGGTTTGCATGCGAGCATTCTGTATGCTGTAAAAACGTTAGAGGTTCTACCATGTCACAGTGTGACTATTAATTTAAATCCATCTGAAAATACTAATCTTTCTCTTTCAGATTTGCATCTGTGAATTACATCTTAGATAAGTCCTTTCAGAAGAAATTAATAAAAAGATTCTGTGGCTGAACATAGTTAAGTGCTACACAGACAAGAATCAGAAGAATATTCTCATAATGAACTCTAATCTCCTCTAAATTTCAAGTGTTTCCAATAGTTTGCCCAAATAATACCAGTTTTGAAGAAAAGAATTTTCTGCTAGTAAAAAATATGGATGCAGGAGAACTACTAAGAGACAGGTAGTGGCAATATATCTGGTTTTAATGATCTCTGATTATGTTATGGTCACTTAGGGCAGAGAGAATTGAAAGGATTAACTGGTATCTAAAAGAGTACCCAGAGGCAGGATATGGATTATGTTGCCTACTGCCCAGGTCCTCATAAAGATGACCATGTCTAGTGCAAGAAGGTCCTTGGGGTGCCGAACCTCCATAGACTGATGTGAAAGCAGACACTAATGGCAGCCCAAAAGAAAAGGTCTTAGAACCCACCTCTTGAAGAAAGACAATCACCAGCTATGCTTAACTTTGAAGGGAATATTTATAACTCCTGTTATGATGATGCACAGTTTTCATTATATGGCAACTAAATATTTGCTGGTTTATGAGGTTTTGCTGTGTACTAACTATTTGGATTGCTGACAACTGGAAAAAAATAGAGCTATTTTAGTTGCTATAAAACATAATTTGATTTTTGGAAGAGAAAAATATTATTTGAGAGATTCTTTCCGACTATAAGTAAGAAGCACTGTTTAAAATTCAGAGGAAAGCTCATTAATAAGAAACAAAAGGCAGAGAACAAAGACAAATTCTGATTTATCACAAAATTTAGACCCTTTTTTTAAGATGGAAACATCAATTTTGGTGTTGCCAGGTAATCTATCATGAAATAAGTTACAAGTATTTAAAATGCCACTAACTACAGATGACATTATGATGTAAGCAAATACCACCTTCCATATCCATTTTCAAAAAACTAAAGTTTAGCTTATGAAATATAGTTTAAATTTTTGTTTCCAAACAAATAAAATATAGATTAGATCTTGAATATGTTCATTTACTGGTTTATCTTCCCTTATTTAGAATGTTTCCTTGTCCATGTAAGCTGAAAGCTGTGCAAATGAGAATCTGGGAGGTTTTTTGCTAAATATAGTGATGTTAGTTGTAGTAGCTTCAAGGATTGTGTTCTAATATCAAAGCCTATGAGCTACACATTGTGGACGTCTTACAAGATGTTATTTAACAACTGATAAATTGCATTTCTCAGAAGTTCAGGACTGAATCAAAATTTCTCTTCAAATTAGTAAGACATAGACATGCTTCCTCTATGCAATGTATACTTTTACATTTTCTAGGCTAAATGGTTTAATATATAACAGGAAGATGGAAATAAAATCTAAACAAACAGAATTCTATTTTTTTAAACTTGGTTCACAGATTTCCTCTGCTTTTCCAACTCTTTCGAAAATGTATTTTTCCTGACTGGCAAACCACTCAAAGATCTATTTCACCAAAGCATGTTTCAACCTAACTATAAGACAGCATCTGTAATAAAGACGTAGGGTTTTGGCTGGATAATTAACCTAGATGGACAGACAGCTAACTGCACAAAAGTGAAGATCAGAATGATATGGATCAGGATTTCTTGGGACTTCATTCAATATCCACCTCCTGCAGCACAATAAATTACAGCTACCACAGAACGGGCAGTCAGTACACTTAGTATTTTCTCTGGCAGACCAGAGAATTCTAGATAAACTGCAGGCAATATTTAACCATCCTTTTAGAGGAGAAAATATTCAGCTGTGTTCTAGCTGCACCTTTATACATCTATATACACTGGATGTAGGGTGGTAGAGACTTAAACACCAAAAATTATGAATGGGGAATAATTAAATAATTAAGGAAATCAGACTGAATAAAAAAGGCAGGAATAGGAACCTAACTATATAGAAATAACTGTCCCGTTGGGCCTGATCTATAGTAGGTAGACATTTGCATAAATCCATGGGAGTTTATATTTAATCTCTAGAATCTCTTAACTTCATTACTCAGTGGCAATGCGGTTAGCACATTTAAAAGGAAATAATCTTGGGAAGTGTATTTTATGGGTAAGCTCATCAGCTCCAGAGTTTGCAGAGCAAATAATATTTTTAAACGGCCTTCACAAAACACAATCCTGTAGCAGTTACAACACACCAACCCTTCAAACTGTGGAAGAGCCACACCCTGCAGCTGTGCCAAAGACAAGCACACACCTTCATGTTGTTACTTGTAAAAGAAGCTAATTCCAAAGCACCTTGCAATCCTCACTGTGATGTATTCATTAACCTGAAAGGGCAAAAAAAGATTTACCAACTCCAACAAGTTTTCATATTTATGTTTGGATGGATGAGGCAGACTGAAATCTCAAAGGGTGATCCAAGACAGCTGGTCAGAGGTGAGGAAATTATCAATTACTCAGGGCTTAAATCTACAAACAAGTTTTAGTGCTGTCATTCTCTTTTAAATATGGCAAAGTTAGCTTGTAGCTTAAGAACTGTGGACAGAGAAAGCTCCCTGACTTCTGTCTGAAGTGCATGTACCGAGACAGTGCATGTTTTGGAAGGTGCTGTACAGCAGGAAGACCTGACCTCTCCTACCTCTCAAACCATGTACGCTTGTGAGGCAGAGGCTGTGGAGTCAGGCATGGACAGACTTAGGAAGCTCTAGTCCTTGCTTGCCCTTGAACTAAAGAGGGCAGGATTTGGACAATGCTTAGACCCCAGTAAAGAAGTAGCATTTTGGTGCATACAAAATTCTTTCTTAAAATTGCAGTCACTAAAGCTTTAGCATTGTCTGTACACACGGACCATGAAGAATGCCCTGGTGACACCAGGCAGGGGTCTTGGAACTGTTGCCATTTAATCCAAACACCAGTTTGCACCAGGCTTTTCCAGCCTCTGGCACTCCTACCCATTCAAATATTATCTTCAAAACCTAACAGCTTTACTAGACTCATTAACATTTTCATAAGGTTCCTGAAAACATCAAATTAATTTGATATAGTTGTTACATTCTATGAGCTGTATCATTCTGTAATCTGTATTTGATAACACAAACTCTTTCAATGATTATATGCCTTTAATTTTACAGATTTAGTAAAAACCAAAACTATAGATGCAGCATGACGTTTTTGAGTATCATGCAGATTTGAATATGCCTGCAGATTTTACAAAATAAACAAAAGTCAGTTTACAGGGAAAAAAAGTCAAGTCCAAATAAAAATATTTGCATATATGAAACAGTCATGGCAGCTGTTCAGAATTTTATTGCCATTTATTTGAAGTTATTCCTTTATATCAGCTGCTAGTCTGGTAGTATGAGCCAAGTAAAGAACTGGGTATGGGTTTGGATACCTGTCATTCTGTCAGGGCCTCATGTAGGCCTGGTATAAAATACTAGGCATGATGCCAGTGGGTATATAGTAGGTAGCAGGAATTTTAAAAATCATTGATCCAACCCCTGTAAATAACGGGTTTGTTTACAAACTCTGTGCCTGAAGGCATGCTAACCGACTGGGGTCACAAATGTTTTACCTTTGTTTCTGGAATTTTTGCAGTATGTTAGGACCAGCTTTGCTAACTAAAAAGCAGTGAGAGCCTTTTCACAGGCTTCACCGTGGAAATTGGATGAGGCCTGAAGTAAGGTAAACAGCTGCCTGCTACTGAATGTGCCCAAAAGCAAAATGAGGAATGGCTCATTCATATTCCCAAGCTCAGAAAAGACAACTACAACATGCTTTCGGCTCAGAGGATGGACCTCTGTTGAAATCTTGAGTTACAACAGTTTCAGGCAACTCGCTTTTCCTTCTTCTCGCTAAGACGCTAGTTGAGTAAAACAGAGGTAAAGATATCCATTCATGTAGGTGCTGTTGGGAGAGATGTTCTTTGTAAAGAACAGGTTGGCAAGAGAAGTTGTGGATGTCCCATCCCTGGAAGTGCTCAAGACCGGGCTGGATGGGGCCCTGAGCAGCATGGTCTAGTGGAAGGTGCCTCTGCCCATGGCAGGGGGGTTGGAACTCAATGATTTTTAGGGTCCCTTCCAATCCAACAGTTCTATGATTCTATGATACGCTGAAGAAATACAAGCATCATGTTCCTTGCAATTAAGACACCTCAGAGAGAGCAGAAGATGTGAAATTAAAAAAAAACAAAAACAAAACACAAAAAAACCACAAAAAAGAGAAAGAAAAGTTAAGAACAACAGCAAGCAAAGTAAAGCAATAAATATTACCTGTGCTATACCTGGCTGGGCATGCTTGCCATCCCAAGGCCATTTCTATTCTCTGACCATTCGTTTTTATTAGTGACCAGACATCCTTCCTGACTAAACATCACTGTTACACTGTTGCTGTAAACAAGCAGAAATATGAAACCTGTTTTTCCTGGTCTATCTCAGTGAAGCCTAAGCAATCCAAGAAGCTCTCTTTGATCTATGAGTCTTTAATTAAAGAGTCACTTTGCATATCTGCTCCTTCATCTGGCTTTTCTCATGGTACAGGCCTGTGAAGCAGGTATAAATTTTTAGCCCTGTGATACAACCTAGAGTTGGGTTAAATTCTTGGTTCAGTAATTCAGTAGTTCAAATTAAAAAGGATCTGGTGTTCCTTTTTATTAATGCCATTTCCAATTACTAGTACATTCCTAGGAGTTCCAAAACACTTAAAAATCTATTGTAAATTTAAAGGAAGAAAAAATAAGGTAAAATGGCATGTAGATGTCATTCATATATGAGCCCTCAGTTGGCAGTTTCCGAACATTTTTATGTCTCTACATTTAACATGTATTAAGAATAATATGGATGCTGATAACATTATCCAGAAGAGACGTTCAATTTACATGGTCTGGTTGGCCTGAATCTTCAGAGGGAATCACCTATTTCCTTGCTGCCCCCAAGAAGGGATCTGCTTTTTACAACTGCATTTGACATTGCCACAGAGGATATAGAAGAGATCAGTGTTCATCCTGCAGTTTTAACAACAGACCCCTTTAGATGGGAGACCCACCCTCAAAATCAAGAAAGCTGTGTAGAAGGATGAGCATCCAAACAAATCCTTGCAATTGTTTTAACAAGATGTTGTAACACAAACCTGGGAGAATAAATTAAACCCAGTGATAAAAACAGAACCAAGATGAAAATGTAAAACCATGGACAACACTTTTTGAATTACTTTTCTTAAAAGAGGCATCTACTAAGATCTCAAAAAGACAATTAGAGTCTTAATTTCTATCCTTTTTAAAAACAGACTGTAGAAAAAGGAGCTGGAAGAGTCTTACAGAAGTTAGATGCATTTAATTAGACGAGCCAAACAACTGCAAGTGTTTGGTGGTGGTCAGCCACAAATATCTCAGTTCCTTGTGGTATGTAAACTGTTCCGGGTTAGGTCAGTAGCCCCACTTTTTCCATAAAGTTATGCCAATTATTTTTAATATGGAAAATCGTGATTATGATCGAAAAATACATAGAACAAATAGCATTTCATCAGGTTTTTTTACCACCTATATGATGCATTGTGCCTCACTGCATTGTGAGGCACTAAGAAGTGGCAGGGTGCAGGAGACAAGAGTGTGCCTACAGTTTGTCTCTGTGAAATATCCATCTGTAGCTCATGCCATGTATTCTAGGCAGCCAGAAGGCTGGCTCCCAGTTGCCTGCTGGTCTCCTTTGTATGTTTAAATTTTCTACTAAGCCAAAGTGCATCCTGTTCTCACAACAAATGGGAAGTTGAATTTTCAAAGCAATTTCTGTCTAGTTGAGCAATTTAGATAACATAGTGCTTTGGGGCTGCTTGAAAACATGGTGGCATTTGACTCCTAGAAGGCACTTGTAGAGGGGACAAGCTCCCTCACCTCCATGCTTCTTCACCTCCAACTGACTTGCACACAAGATAGAAGTGGTGGTTTTCCCTTTTCCCAAGTCAATATCCTCCAATGTCAAACTCTCTATGGACTATTCATCTGTCTGAGCAAAATTTGGGCCATCAAAGACTGTACTCAGTTTTACGTTTTTGAGTGAAGAGGGTAGATGAAAAATAGTCAACCAAAATAAATCCAGCCCATTGTTAGCCACCCAACTAAGATATGACTCCAGGCTGCAGAAAAAAAATTAGGTTGCACAAGCTATCACCTCTCTTATGTCCATTATTGTTCCCATTGTTCACATCCTTATATAGCTTCATGCTCTCTGCACTAATTTGCAGCATCAAGGAAGTGCTCATAGTACATCTCCCTGCCTGCTAGGAAGGCAGATGCTGCCATGTCCAAAAGGGGTGCAAGCTCCAACTATAGTGTGACCAGGAGAAGGGCTAAATATGCTGGTATAGAAACCCCTCCATGGGAGTTGGCAGAGCTTTGGCAAACAGCCAGGTACTCAGAGGACAGCTAAAATGAGAGTCAAGGAGTTATTCCCTAGTTGTATGGCTTTTGTTACGTGCCTCTGCAGAGAACACAGGGACTAACACTCCGTATCAGCTCTGTGTCCTGGGTACTGGGCCCAGGTAGAAATGGATAAGTGAAGCCACTAACCCAGTCATCTCCTTCCTTGAACAAGCAGGTTGGGAGGAATGGAAGATGAGCAGAGCTCTCAGTACAAAATCCACCCACCTGACTAAGCACAACCTGCTGATCTCCCAGTTTCCTCCCCAGGCAGTATGAGTCTTCAGTGGCAAATTTCTGTTTTGTTTCATCAGTAACCTTTCCTTAAGGCCTCTCTTAAGGGAATACCCTTAAGGGAATTATATGCTTTTGCAATCTTTGAAACTGTGTTTCATGGGAGAATCCTGAGGAGCTTTGTAAATATCGATTATAAATATTATTAAACACATTAGGCTCAGCTAGAAAGGGGTCTAGTAAGATGTCCAAGATCATGTAAATTGCCTGTGGTTAAGCTGGCACCAGAAATGACCACACCAACCTTCTACACACATAGCAGAGATCCTTTGACTGTGAGGAGCAGTCAACTTTGAAAGTCTGTCTACCTGATTTTTTACTTCACCTTCACAATCTTGTATTCTATACACCTATTGTGCTGCTCTTCATTGCTATTGCTTACTTCACCCTTCTGAGAAAGAACAATAATTTAAATATTTTTAAATTTCTTTATTTAACAGCTAAATTTACATCTATTTCAGTACCATGACTGATCTTGAGAAGGAAGCAGAGAGAGTTTGAGGCTGGCTAAATTAACCCAAATCTAGAATGCATGTATTTAGTCCTGCCTTTGGCTGACATCCTTTTCAATCAGACATTCAGTGTGCACTGTTCTACATGTATACGTGAGCACATGCCTCCAGTACTTTCATCTGGTAGTCCTGAAGCAGTTATAAAAACATGCAGGTCATCAGAGTAGTATTAGGGAAACAAAAACATTAAAGGAGAAAAATGAGCACAGAAGCTGGTCAATTTTGAGGTAAGTTAATTAGGTAAAACATCAGCTGATAAAAATCAAAGTAATATTATTTCTTCAAGCCAATCTTTCTTGCTGTTCCAATTCTGCCATAAAATATTGCTCAGTATAAACTTTTTGCTGACCAGGCTAAGCATAAATATTTAAGAACACTAAGCAAACTCTCATGGCACTAAGACAGGAATCTGGTGACAGCATCAGCACATAGCAGTATCAGAACCAGCATTTTACTTCCAACCTGATGGGCCAACAGGGTCTGCAAGCCCTTGCAAACATGCTCAGGTCCTATGAAAGGGAACACTTTGCTTGTAGGGAGACCTTATGATCTATTTGTGCCATAAAAGTTGTCTTCAACTAGACGATTAAATCAGCTGATTGCAGAGCTTTGGGGAACATGGTAGTATGGAAGACTCCAGAGTTGCACCACAGTCAGTGTCAGGTATTCTCAGTGTTGGGATGAGCTCTGTGCTGTTCTTAACAATTGCAGGCTGGGAGCCAGAATCCATGAGGGTAAATGACAGATACATTTCAGAGAGCTCTCTAAAACAGGCAATTCTAAGACATGATATGTCTCATAGGTGGGAAGACAACAGCACTCATTTAAATAATCAGAAAATACGATGTCTGCTGTATAAGCCCCAAGCAATAAGCATTTTTGTTGCTCCTCTTTTCCTGGGCTTTGTAAACACATTACATAGCTATTGGAAGGTGACATACAGAGGCTGGACAAAAAATGCAAACTTCATTTCTTGCTGCAGCATCAATTCTTTTGGACTTTGGGCTACTCAGTTCCCCAAGGAGTAAAGCAATGATAATAACCCATTCCATGAGAAGTAATATGCCATTGTACTATGTTATACAATGTACAATACATTGTAGCATATACACTTCACATACTGGAAAACTGCTTGATTTTATAGTGACTTACTACTAAACCTATTATTATGAATGATGATTTTTCATGTAAGATACCGTGCTGATTTTATTAAATCTGAGTATGTTTACAATCTTGCCAGTATACAGGAACGGTCAGTTAAAGAGCAAGGTATAACAGTTGAAATTTAGAAACTGTGCTGGAGATACAAAATTACACAAGTTAACTTCAATAACTTTCAAGTAATTAATAGTTATAATTACTTATCAGCAAAGATTTTTTTTTTCATTTAAACCTAGCCTGCTTTATAAATTTCAATGTTTCTTCCTCGGAGAACTGAAGCAGTGTAAATCTTAACTATTCTGACACCTCCTCCACTCCTTGATACTATTTAAGCACTATAGTAGGTAATGAGAGAATGGCTGATGTATTTGGAAGCTACCATACATTTTAAACATTTGGCCAGTTCTGTATGGGGATCCTCCAGGGTGTTAAGGCTATCTTGTACCATGTAAAAATAGAAGGCTTAAATATAAGCAGCATGAAGAAGTCTAAAGCCTGATTCTGGTCACAACATCTTATAGCAAACTGCTTTCAGGCCCTGGAAAGGCAACAGGCTAAAGATCACAGCAAATTATCAAAATGCAAAATGATTTTCACGGTCCATGGTTTCTTTTGCAAAATATATTAAAACAGTGTTTCACAACTATTGCAAAGTTTATCTGTAGATTAATCATAATCAAAAAATACTGTGTCACCACTAACTCTTAAAAATGTCTCTGTTGAGATAATTCTTACCTACCATTAGAGTAGCTAAAATAATAGTTTCTATTTCTCTTTCATGAACAGCGAAACGTTAGGAACTCTAGGAGTTTTCAAAGCAATAACACTCTCCAGACTAGTGCATTGGTTTTGTTAAGGGGTATCCCATTATCTGTATCCTACATCATGTAAACATTGCCATATATTCTAATTTTGCTTATGGAAGTAAAAACCTCGCTTTGTAATATCTGATTTTGAACTTGTTCTAGTTCACACATAAGGCAGCTTCTGGTGAATATCTTCAGAATTGGAGTCAGAGATATAGGAAATCCAACCTCAAGAAACAGAATGAAAGGTTAGAATTAGATGAATAAGTAAAGACTGATGTTAATGTCAGTCTTGTTCTACGGCATCTGTCAATAGAAAGTGAAGTTAATTCATACAAATACAAAGCGATGAAACTCTGAGAATTGCCTTCTTAAATGGATAAAAACAGATTCTTTGCCTTGAAAAACATAACAGGAGAAAGAAGGAAGGTGTTTTGCATGCACCTTCAACTGAAATACAGAAAACTATGTCTAAAGAAAAAATGGATGTCCAGAAAAAGGGATTATTCAGATAAATGCCAAATTAGACATTCATATGTATTACCTTAACTTCCCACATCTGTAACAGTGACTGTTTGATTTGTGTACGGCCTACGATTGCTGCTGGAAAAGGATGCCAATAATGCAGATTCTTTAATTATTCTCAGCAATGATTTGGAGAAGTAGTTGAAAAATTAAGCCATGCATCACTTTGAGCAGCAGAGGCCATGAAGTTCTTCAGTGTGCATCCCTGTAAGACAGCTGTGGTTGCTGCTGACCTATGGCAGGCATATTTTCCTCAGTTCACATTTGCAGTATTTGTGGATGATTTCAGAAGGCCTGTGGCAGAGTGAAGGAAGAAAGTCCTTAACTTCTGGAGATTCTCAGTTATTCTCACTCAATTTTATAAAAAGGTGAGAACACCCAAGATGAACAGTCAGGGTGTTATCTCTATTCTGAACATTTTCTGTTGCAATGGTTATTAACAAGAAATGAGAATACTTGACATGAAAGTCCAAATGAAATGATAAAAATGTTTACATACACAGATTGCTAGAGGATGGGCCAAGCAATTGTTAAAATTGATGCAAGGAAGATCAGTTTCCCTGAATTACTGTGCCACTACTATGAAATTGAAAAGGAAATTATTCAGAAACAAGAACATAATGGGTTAGAATTGCAGACACAGAAATCCATTACTTGCTGCTGGGCATTCCCTTTACCAACTTAAAGAAACAAACCTGTGATGACAGACCAAGCTCTCTTGGAGCTCCCAAGAGATAGGAAAGGGTATGGACAGGTTAGTGGAAGCTGGTTGTCTTGACCCTTTAGGTGTTCATCTGTAATTAAGAAAACTCCAACAGATGCCAGACTATACAGTGCACTGGTAGATGCACTGGCAGAGTGCTGAAAGGACGTGTGCACAATCTTAAGACCACTGACACCGAAGAGAAAGAGGCTGCCTGTGAGCCCAAGAGGTGGAATCAATACTCTTGCAAACTTGATGGCTCAGAGACACCAAGAACATGCAACTCTACAGCAAAGCATTTCAGAAATTATTTGTTACAGCCAGAAGAAACTGGATGCCACATATTCAGAAGAGAAAAGATCATTTTGTTCAGTGTCCATTTATTTGGTTATGGAGTTTTTCCTCCATGCTAGGATGCTGGATGGCTCTGCAGCACTTTTAACCTTCACCAGACAAGGAATTTCAGTTCTGCAGCCCCGGTGGCACCTGACCAACTTCACGGCCAGCATTAGGAAGAAAATGAACAAATGCTTTTTTTTTTAAACATGGCAATGTCCTTAAAGAAATCAAAAGATCTGTGCAGAGTAAGCAGTTCTTCCCTTCAGATCATCAAATCTGTCCATGTTTTTGGCAGAGCTGATATAATGCCTTGTGAAGAACTTTTCAGTTAGTGCATTAGTGCTCCCGTTCAGAGCAAAAGTGGAATTATGTCAAATATATGTGATCAGATGGATTCCAGAAGGAAAAGGTTTAATATAACATCTGAAAACAGTCAGTCACCCTGTATTCTTCTAGCAAAGAGTAGTGAATCTGCAGTGGCTCTGTAGAAAACCTTATTGGCAGATGATCAGAGATAATCAGAGAAAGACTGGATATTTTAAAAAAGATAATATTCAAAAATCAAGGAGAGTTATTGTTTGACAATTTCTCCCTTATGCTAATCCATATTTCAGTTAAATCAGATATTCAGAATAGCTGTTCAGGTACAAGATAATTCTAACCACCTCTGCTAAGAGCCATATATCTCTTACCTCTTTCTTCACAGATGTTGGATGAGAGTTAGAAGCTGATTGTGATGGGTGCCTGACCGGCATCAATTTGCACAGCAGGAGCTAGACAGGAAGAAAGCAGATTGCAGTGCTTAGGATCATACACTGAAAGGTGAGTCTGCTTTCAAAAACATAAACCCAAAGGTTTTGGGTTTTTGTTTTTTTTTTAAAGAGGAAGACTGCAGTAGCCCTAGAGAGCTAGAACGGGCTTGACCCCCGCCTTTGGTTCTGCATTGAGGATTACTTACACTTGCTGAATGAAATGCTCTGGATGCAAATATTTTTGCTGGCGCAATATGTTATGACTCTATCACTCACCTTGAAAGAGGAGACTAAAAATGCTTTGATAAATGGTTTGAAACATTGCCCAGTTTCACTGGCTTTGTTCTTCTAAGTGTTTGTACCTCTTGCTTCAGCTGCAAAGTTATTTCGTCATGTCCTAAAACACTGCTCTGCAGAGAACTGCAGTATAACAAGCTATAAAGTGGAGCATGTTGGCCTAATCAGCCAGCTGACAGTGTAGACTTAACAGAAAGTGTATTTTACCCTTTTGAGGCCAAACATTACAACACAGCACATTTACACAGCATGACCTTACCTTTACTTCTTAGAGACATGTTGCTCAGGTGCTGTCTCAGGCTTTTTTTTTCCTTTGTAGCGCAGGCTGGTAAAGCAAAGCTTTTCTTGCACTGTTCTCTTCTGATGGCAGTGATTTCACACTCTGTACATTTGGATTCAAGAGCACCACTTTCAACCTCCTCCTGAGACTTGGCTTCACCTGGTTCCCACACTTTTGTACACTAGTGACTTCTGGGGCCAATTATGGTAATCAATCCCCTCACTGAGTTCTCTCCACCACAGGTTAGCACGTTCACAGGTCGCTGAGGGAAACCAGTCTCATACCTAGCAAGGAGCTGCAACTTCTTTCCAAGTTCCTGTAACGTTGGCAGCCATGGACTTATTCAACATGTTCAGTGGTGAGCTCTTATCTGCCTAAGGATCAAAGATGTTGGGCAGGCCTTTGAATTTGAGTCCTCCATAGTGGCTTTACACAGGAACACATCATAAAACTGGGTATTTTTCTTTTCGAGTTACATCAGTGTTTAAAGAAACCATCTTCATGCCTTTCTGTATGCTCTTCTGTACAGATGACACCCCTGCCTTCAATAGGGCTGAGGAGAAAAAAAAGCTGTATTATTGAGTGAGAGTAATGCCAGTTAAAAACCCCAGAAAACAGACCAGTTATCTTTGCTGCCACAAACATACGTGAACAGGCTGGCAGTGTGCCCTTACACAACTGAGGCTGAGGCACATTTTCTCCCAAGGAAGACACTCTGAGATCAAGCTCAGAAACACCTGTGCAGAGCAGCACAAGGAGATTTAGTGTAGCCACTGCCAAACCGGGATCCTTGCACTGACAGAATGTGCTTTGGACTACACCTGCTGAGATGCAATATAATGTAATTTAACATGTTTATTGATTTCTTCCCTCCTACATAAAATTATTTTCATTTGTTCCAGTAAAATGGTAATAAAATAAAGCCAAACTTTTTCTTTATTAGATGTCACATGCAAAGAATTTTTCGATGTAACAAAACTTTGAGTGCCTAAAAAAAGTCTTCTCCAGTAGCTACTGATTCTATCTATCCTATTTTGTGTTGGGCATTTTTTTTTTCCCCCTATTTGGAAACTAGTCTTCTATAGTTTTGAGAGGGCCATCTTTATCATAATTAGAGGCTTGCCAGTGTGGAAAACTTCTTAACATTTTTTTGAGTTTTAAAATTTAAAATACAAAGACAGTTTACCAAGAAAAGTCTTAGTCTTCAAGCCTCTAAACACAAACAAGCTTAGCTCTAACCACATGGTAACCCCTTCCAGTTTCAGTAGTAGCTGCTTTCACTCTCTGAGGGCACACAAATATGTTCATAAACAGGAACAATCCGGAGTAAATTTCTGAAATTCCAAAGCAAGTTAGGCAAAACAGGGTTTGTACTTGGAACAAAGGTATCAGTTTAAAGCAAATGTGATGAAATCTGTATTTAAAACTCAGTTACCCTGGGGAGTCACACCCTGGAGGAATGCTGTGAACACTGGCTCACAGTGCATTAGTCAGCAGACATGAACTTCATTAAATCCACAGAGCTCTGCACCCAGCAATGTGTGTTGTTCAATCCAAGCCAAAACAGTAAAACAAAGCTATTATGTGGCATTATATAACTAACTGTTCAAGGTTTCAAGTTAAATATATTAAACTCATGAAATGCTCACAGTAGAAATGAACATTAGGTATCCCAGCTCAAGGAGGTAGGGTTAGATGTAGGACACTGTCACTTTCCCACTTTTCTCTCTCTGCTCACACTGCATGGCAGAGTGCCAGTTCTGGTCCTGTGCTTCCCCCATCTCTCCTGCTCTGTCCTGGCCACATCTACCTTGGGGGTAATTTTTGTGCCTTCCTTGAAAAAGTAGGTGACAGAAACTTCCTAGCTCCTACCATTAATGGTGTCACACCATTACCTGGCAGTAAACCCAGGAGGAAGATCTATAAGGAAATACAAGAACAGTTCTTCTGGTATCTTCTTGGCTTTCTCTTTCATTCTGGTTTTCATCTACAGCAAAATGAATGACTGTTTCCAATTTAAGACTGGAGGAGGTGTGAAGGTGAAATAGAAGACTATCCTGGATATAAAAGAAAATACCTGGTGAAAGAAATATACAAGGTACTGCCTCCAGCACTGCAGCCGTAAACATTACTTCCATTATTCCCCAGAATGAAGAAGGGGTGGAGCAACCCAGAAGAAAACAGCTACACCAGCAGGCTGTAAAAAGGAAACTGTTAATGCTTTTTACACTAACAGTGAAGCTGAGAAATCACTTTCTGTGTGAGGTCTTGAAAATTTTCTTCAGATAAGAAAGGAACCAGAACTGTATGAAGAGGAATACATTAATACCTCAGTGTATTAAATGATATAAAATTGATTAAAAAACTGAAGTTCAAAATATCATTTTTTGTTAATTTAGGTTCATACCACTCTAAACTAGGGTTTTCAGGAGAGATCACCTACAATTATTTCTGAGGATATCCAAAGTCTCAGTTTGTTATCTGAAAAAGAAGACTGCTTCCATCTGTAGTTATGGCTCAGTGAGTACACCAAGAGAGATGCTTTCATAGAAAATAAGAAAAACGAATTCTTACATCTCTATCATAAATACAAAAAAGTTATTTCAAAACAGCAGTCTAGGGACCCTCAGCTCTCTGTAGCCTTTCATCCCTTACCAAGACTATGCACAGCCACAGAGACGTGCTGTCAGGGAAATGCTCACTGCAGCATGTCTTAATGTATGTTTCTGCATACCTGTCTAATGCAATAGCTCCTTGTCACAGAAATATAAGGAGTCTTCCTGAGGCACTGGCTTGTTTTGTTCATGTGAATCTTGTAGTTTAAAAGCAATTTTAAAAGTAAGCTCTAAAGAAGGCAACAAGCTGACTTTTATATTTCACAGCATGCATCTATCGATGCAAACTGAGAAGCATTTGCTTTGTCCCAGTCTGAGCACACACACAACAGTCTGTGCTTCTTACGGTGACTTTCACCACTAAGAGAAATTAAATTTACGTCTTTTCAGAAGCACTCATACAGTCCATGAAACGTGTCCTCCAAAGGACACAGATGTTGGGACACTAGCTGAGGCAATGCAGTATGTTTGGATTATGGCTGACAGGTTGCAATCTAACTGGTGTTTGGCAAAAAGAAAAAAAAAAACAGTCACTAAGGAATGTGGAAAGAAGTCCACAGTGAACAGTTACATGTGAATTCTTTCGCTGGTTTTGCCACTTTGATCTCACTACTTCATCTAGGTTATAAGAAAATTTTAGAGAGAGTTGAGGAAGCACAAGAGTCCTTTGTTCTCAGCACTAGATGACAGGGAATATCTTTCCTTCTAGAGTACATAAAGCATATTTGCTCTCATGCAGGAAACGTTTTCCTTGTCTAGTTCCAGCATTTAGGCCTAATATTAAACCACTAGTAATAGAAATTTTCCCATTGACTTCAGTGACTTTTTAGGGCTGAGTAAGGACTATGAGTTTTGGCCCTAAGGTAGAAAAAAAGAGTATTAAAGTGTCATAAACACATAAATAATGGCATCAGTCCCAGAAATACAAACAGAAGCAAATATAACATCTCACCCTTCAACTCTTCTGGGGGCTGATACAGGCCACTTCCTAGTTGTTCTTCCTCACCCTCTTTCCAGGATTAAACCACAGCTGTCAGACACAGCTCCCCCACTCCATTCCAAGCCATTTCTTGACACATTCAACTTGAAAACACAAAAGAAAATATAACACACCCTAATAAAAAAGTCTTTCTCTGAAGATTATAATTTCTTTTGCTAGGAAAATAGTGCAATTGGAGCAGTCCCTTTAGAAGAAAAATAAGAGGAGGTGACTGTCTGTATTATCTTTCAGGAAAGTCTTTTAAATCCTGCTGAATGTTTTGGACTGCATTCAGCCCTTCCCTTAATTCCCCAGCCACCGCCTGCCTTTGTCCAGGAGGCTGGTTAAGAAAAACAAACAGTCACTGTAAGAAAACAAAAACATCCAGCTATATACCTCCAGCTAAAAATTGTATTCACAGGTCTCTCCTGGCTTACGGCCTGTCCAATACTTTCATTTTGTCATGCTGTCTAGTGTAGCATGCAATTGGGAAAAACAGCATCCATTAATATAATGTGTATCAAATGCTAAGAGCAGCTGACTGGCAATAATAGATGAAGGACAAAAAACTCTGAGCTGGTAAGGGCATTCTACAAGGTGTGTCTCACTCTCTCTGCATCTACGAGACTGGAACCTCTTAAAAGAAGCCAGATGGGGACTGTGGAACCATTTGTTGGCCTGTTCATGTTAATGTCCACTTTGTCAACGCAATCAGGCCAGCTTCGTACTCCCACTTTGCAATTTTTTTATACAGCATTCCTATTTTCACACATTGGTTATCACACTATTCCCCTCTTAGTTATCTGTATTCTCTTATTTATGGTGCTAATTCTGGGTCTGGAAGTAGCATAACCTGGAAGATGCTTAACTTTGCTTTGTCCAATGTGCCCTCTCCCCTGCGAGCCTAATGAACATAGCCTGAGTTCAATAACGCCATCTCAAACTGCAGAGACACTTTGTTAATCCTGCTGCTTCTTGCTCACTCACAGTTTGCTTTCACTCTGCTGGGTTTTATTATATTTTATGTTAAGTGTGATACCACTCTACAGTTTATTTTCAGCCTACTTTTTTAAAGAAATGGTGTTTATGCAAAGGTCCGTTTTCAGACAAACTTGGCAGAATAACACTCCCAAAGATAATGACACCTGGACACACTTTGTGAAATTCAGCAGCTGAGAAGACAATAGTGACCCAAAGAAGTATACCCACCTAAACAGAGGCAGGCCAAATTCTGCCGAACCACGGGGCACAAGCCATCTCTCTCTCTCTCTGTTGGGGTATCACAGTGACTATGAATGGTGTCAGAGTCATTCTGGGGAGGAAACAAACAAAGCTCTGAGAAAACTGCCTTTATTAGTTCAGCTGATCACAGAAATATTTATTCTGCTTGTGATTTTTTCCCCTCCAATGCACTTCCGGATCTCATGTTTGCAGCTTCTGCATGAGATGTATTCTTATTTTATCTATCTCTGGTCAATATCTCTTCCTTCTGTCTTCCCTGGGCTTCTTTAGACTTTATGGACTCCTTTATCTGTTACTTCACTTCTAGAGTCAACAAAATCCATGGTCTGGCAACCTGTCTGTTTTGGCACACACCAGACCAAATGGAACAAGAGCACAAGCACCCTCTTTTTCAAGCTGTCAAAGGCACTAGAAGGGTTAGAGCAAGGGGTAAGAACAGTCTGATGTACGAGAGACTAATGGATTAAAATAAACCACAAAATCACTGCTATTGGACATCTTGGGACCATTACAGTGCCCAACTACTGTAAACGTACAACAGGAAGATGTAAGATTACTCAAAATGGAGAATTCAGGGAATTTGACCACTGATGCTCCCTCTTCTCCTGCCATCAACCACAAAAAAACACCAAAACAAAACCAGCTCTGTAGATTCCACTTCTACCTAATTAGAAAACCAGAATAGAAAGCAATAAATCAAGAGTGTTCCAGGCAGCATTAGTGCAGATGCTTTTGTATCATCCATTCTCGGTGTGATAAAGAGCTATTCCTCCACAGCTCTCTTCATCAGCCTCAGCCAACATCAATTCTGACTGGAGTGAGGGCAACAGAACCACAGGAAAACAGCAGTGAGAGTTAAACGGCACACCTGCTGCAGCATGCCAAGTTTATCCTGCCTTTGACATAGTAATAGGGCCTTCCTGGAGGTGGTCCAGTTGGAATAGACAGTGGCATATAACAATTTGATTGAGAGAGGGAAGAAGTTCAAGCAGTTCCAAGTTCACAGCAGCTCCTAACTGGTGACATGTCTCTCTGCCCAGAATATGCCTTGAGCCTGGGGGAATCAGCTTCCCCGCACTCATCCCAGGCCCATGGGAACCTCAGCTGGATGTTTCTATATTCAAGCACTCTTGCAAGCAAAAGCTGCGGAGAACATGCTGCTGTGACACCTGCCCGGAGCAGGATGGATCAGTACTAGTGCATTAGCTGAGTCTTTTTGAATGCTGTTCTTGTTGGAAGTTGTATCAGGCCAGGACTGAGACGCCCATGGGTACATGCCAGGGAAGAGCTACATGGAACCAGCCGGCCTCAGTGGGGCCAAGGGGCAGAATTTGTACCTCAGTGAGAAGCAAGGCATTACCAGTTTCCCCAAGCAAAGGCCTGCCTGCAGAAGCATTTTAAAACATAGCTATGCAATACGACGTCTGTTTATAACACGTTATAAATTGCAATGGCACTATACTGTACTATAAAGTCCATGTTCAAATATACCAAGGAGGAAAAGTATTTTTCAGCCAGCATGGTTATACTACTAGAAAACCTGTGAAAAGTATAAACTCGGTAAATTAATTTTAAGAACTAGGTTGATTTAACAATCCATTAGTAGATGGTGGCAATACTGGCATTTTGCCTTGGTTTTCTATGTAGTGGTGGAAATGGGACAAGGCAGTATCCCTTATCATGTATGAGAATCTTCTCTTTTTTGCTCTATGTGACTTGGAACAAGTGATTTTTTTCCCTTGCATTATTTTCCATCCGTACCTGAGTTATCTCTCGTGTAAATTACATTTCTTCAGTGCCCTACTGTGGTAAACCCCTAACAATCTTACATGCTGTAAAACATTTCATAGCAGCTGTTCCTACTGGGGGAAAGGGCTGTTTTCATAAGATTTCTTTTTTCCCATCCTTTATCGCACGGCGCACTCGACTGCAGCCGCAACACCGCCCCTGCTCTCCCTCACGGGCCAGCGCGCGTACACCTGCCACCGCGCGCGTGCGCGGNCGCGCACCACAGAGCGTGGCGCCGGCCCCGCCGCTCTCCCCGGCTCGCTCCGTGCGCGCGAGGCGGCGCGGCCGCGGCGACATGGCGGACGTGGGGCGGGCGGAAGACCGGGAGCAGCACCTGAACGGCGAGCTGCCCCCCGAGCCCGAGGACAGGGACGGCGTGTCCGGGCTTGGCACCGAGGATGGCGCCAAGAAGAAGCGCAAGAAGAAGAAGAAGGGCAGAACGGGCCCTGCGGGTAGGGGCCGCGCCGCGACCCTGCGCTGACGGGCTGGGCGGCATGGGGGGCCGTGGGCCGGCACGGCGGGCGCGCTGGTGGGCGGATGTGCGGGGCTCAAGGCACCGGGGGGCGAATGCGGGGCGCCAATGAGGCCGCTGTCCCGGCCCGAGGCGGCGGTGAGGGCTAAGGGGCTTCCCGCGGCTCGGAGGGGGCTGGCGGTGCCCGGAGGATGCTGCTGCCGTTCGGTTGTGGCTG
Source organism: Dasyornis broadbenti (assembly GCA_013397935.1). Taxonomy (NCBI): domain Eukaryota; kingdom Metazoa; phylum Chordata; class Aves; order Passeriformes; family Dasyornithidae; genus Dasyornis; species Dasyornis broadbenti. Next base: position 354,576 of record VZRN01002121.1, read on the forward strand.
GGGATGTCCCTCCCGCTCCGGTGCGCGCAAGAGAAGCCACGGCTTGCCTCACTGTCTCCTATGCCCCGAGGGGAGAAAGGTGTAAGGCTGCTGCTGTAAAAGTCATCCCGCGTGATGGAGTCTCTCCACCCCTCCCAAGTTCTCGGAGAGAGCTGAAACAAGTCTGGGCAAATAGTGTAAAGGCGCTATGGTTTGGGTTTGTTTTAGGAGGCCATCAGCGATGATCGTCCTGTGCTTTTATAATTATCTACTTGACGCCCATATTATCTCACAAGAACAGACTGCTGCTATAGCAAGAAGAATTAGTTACCCTGGCAGAAAAAAGTAATCAGAAGTGTCAGGGTAATTAGCTTTATATGCAGGTTCCAATAACAGCTCTTGTCACTATAGTGTCCTACAACCTTACATGTTGGGGTTGCTTTAAAAAAGAAAAGAGCATTAGGTGTTCTAGTATCTGTTGGATGAGTACAACAATGTTTTTATAAAGTTATGGGGGCTGTTGGTCACTAACATGCTGCTAATGTTTTACTGTAAGTAATACTTTAACTTTACAAACAGGACAAGAAACTGATAAAGAAATGGAAGGCACTCTTGATGATGTAGCAAAACAATTGGACAAGCAATCACTGGAGGAGAAAGAAAAAGACGATGATGATGAAGGCAAGTGTAACTTACATTTTCTCTTGACATTTCCAGTTTCAGCTTCCTCTGAGACTCCATTTTAACAGACTGTTTACAGGTGTCTTTCTTGGTTTGATTTTGGTTGGGTTTTTTTTTCAAGAGGTGAGATGCTACTATCTATACTTTCTACTTTATGTCAACAATTTTGCTGTCACACAGGCGTGCTTATAAAAAATAGCAGGAATACAATTTTTATTAAAGGTTTGTGTTTTCAAGGATCTGACTACTGAAGGGAAATGTTTAGTTTGAGATAACGTAAGCTATAAATCATTTTCACTTCCATTACCATGGTCAGTAGACATTTATGTTCCAAATTGTGTTTCTTATTCTTGTCTTAAAACATACTGAGCAAATTTTAAGGGAGCATTTTAATTAACAGGAGGTTTTAGAATCTTTACCGGTGACTTGACACCTGCTCGTCTGTAATTATAATTTTTCATTAAAATTGAGTTAGGGAGAGATTAATGCATAAGCAGGACACACACTTTGTGTGCTGCTTGTGCTATGCAGCTGATTTTCTGAGTAAGAACCCTGAAAGTGTCTGTTTTGAAATCCAGATTGGGTCCAACTTTTCTGTAGGAGCATCGTATAAAGGTGCTGTGTTTCCTTTGGTTTGATGGCTGGTTCTCAATAGAAACGGATGTTGAAGAAAATACATTTCTTAAATTAGTAACTTAGTTTCCTTTTTGTGAATTAGCATATAAAGCTGGCTCAGCACCCTGAGCAGTCTGCTTAGAAATCTTCTTAGTTCACTCTCCGAAATTTGTCCTTCTGGAATTTACTTTTAATAAATTGGGTATGGAAGTTTTAAAACAAACAGTGTGCTGAGGTGTATTAAATAACAAATAAATTTATATTGGACCATTATCAATCTGCAGCATTCATTTTAATGCAGTTACTTTACATCAGAAATGTATTCTGATGGTTTATTTGTTTTGTGGTATCTTTCAAGTGAAAGATAATCAATGCAATATGTGCTTTGCCATCTTTGCAACTTGAGGAAAAGGTATTGAGGAGGATAATGAAAACTTTATACAATGAAATCTTTGAAAATCATTAGAATAGTCAGAGTTCTGTTTCAGGAGAAATAACAATGATAGTTGCAGAGCAAGTGTGGTGCTCTTTTATCCTTTTGACAGTATTAACAATTAGTATTACAGTATTAGAAAGTATAAAAAAATGAAGTGATGCTCTGACTGAATTAATAATGTTCCTTTTTTCCACATATTAAGACTTGGATGTGCTTTTAGTAAAATTGATATTTTTGGAGAAAAATTAAAACTAATTTTTTTTTAAAGACTCCTATGTTCTTGCCTGCACTGGTTCGTACTATTTGCCGTCTTAATTGTGTAGTTTTGGAATTGTTGCTTTAAGGTATGGTGCATTATATTAAAATCAATGAAATAGCTACTCACTTTTTTATTTGTTTTTTTTCTCTTGATGATAAGTCCGTAACTGAGTGACCTCAGAAAGGAGGCTATATAACTTTTGAACTCTTAAGAGAGATTAGGAAGTGCTGTTTGGATTTCCCTTGCCATTTTAAAATATGCTGATGTGTAACATTTTCTGCATGATACTGTGCTAAGTTATTAAAAGGCTGTATCAAAATGATATAAGGCTTCAGTTTTGCCAGGATCTGGAACTGCTCTTCTGGTGACAGTTTTTTCCTTAGCAGCTAAATAACCTGAAGACAAACAGGGTATTGGTCAGATGCAGTAGTTATGTTTCTGGCAGCACACTTAGTCTGCAGCAGTCTTCAAGGACATGAAAGCATAGACGGGGTTAGTTTGGCTTGAAGTTGGCAGTTTCACGTGCAGTGATGTATGAAAAAGCCACAATACGCAGATAGCAACAGCAACAAAATTTAAGAAACACTGTAATTTTTTTTTTCCTTCGGTTTAGGCTTAACCTGGAGTATATCTAATTAATTTCTTTATGAATGGGTTGAGCACTGCTCAAGGTCAAGAGAAATGTGACAAAGCTACCACATTTTAAAGAAATTTATATGCGTTGCTAAGGATTTTTGGCTGCCTATGAAATACAGATTGATGAAGAATCTGGTAGGTTGGGGCTATATTCTAGATACAAAGTATTTATATTTGCAGTTTTTTACAGAAACTTAAGATTCTTAATGCCAAAAAGAGCTGGGGAGGGGCAGGAGTGACATTACTGAAATTTGCCCCAGCTGCAGGATTACAGTACTCATGGCATAAAAATGGAGATGCTATTGACCATCAAGAGAGGCTTGAAATACAGTGACTGGAACAGCTGGTCAGTGTTTTGGTTTTGTTTTTGTTTTTAAATACAAACTTCTGTATAAATACACTCAAAATTGAATGCTTTGATTTGATTCTGGAAGTTCTTTTTTTGCTGTAGTTGAAAATGTTCTAAATGTAGATGACTAGTACTTGTCTATTTTGACAAGAATTTGTGTTTTAGGACCAGAAGATTTAGGTAGCTGATAGCACCTGAGATATTGACTATGAAGTAAGTAGGCATTAGATGCAGCCAAATGTGAAATGTGCAGGGTTATTGTTACCTCTCAAATGTGATTGTAAATGGTGTGGCTGATTCTTGGTGCTTGCATGCTCCTTGGAAACCTCCCACTGGTATAGATTCATAGAATGGTTTAGATTGGAAGGGGCCTTAAAGGTCATCTGGTCCAAGCCCCTGCAGTGAGCTGGGACATCTTCAGCTAGATCAAGTTGCTCAAAGCCTCATTCAGCCTGACCTTGAATGTTTTCAGGGATGGGGCATCTTCCACCTCTCTGGGAAACCTGTTCCAGTGTTTTACCACCCTTGTATCTCGCTCATGCAGTGGATTTGCTTAGTGTTGTTTGTGACCTTCCCTGTTATCTCGAGATTAAAGTTATCCTGGCCTAGAGTGCTGTCATCTTTACTTCTTTGGGGTCTTTATTGTTCCAGATGCTGTAAGTTCCTCTAGCTGAAGCATCAGAAGATGGGTTGGAAGCAGTAGTTTCTAGCTTTTTGTTAGCTGTTGTGTCTAATACAGTTCTCTCTCATGTCCTTCAGCAATCCCAGACATCTTTTTGCCTGAATTAAGAATAGAGGAATATGGAGTAAGGCTTTCTGAAAACGTTTTCCCTGACCTGTATTTTTCCTCTATTTGGTGATATGTTTAAGTTGTTGACTTTCAAAACTATTTTCGTGGGTCTGTGTTAGGCATAGGGATGGAAAATTCTGATGATTTGGTGGCAGCTACTGGATGTTGTCTTTTAATCCTGTATATTCTGCTGTGAGAGAAGTGTTTCCAGATAGTCCAGGTATTTTTGTGTCTTCTTCAAACTTCTTTGG
>VZRN01002121.1:359866-395019 GCA_013397935.1 Dasyornis broadbenti
TATGTGAAGTGTTGTGTAAGGTTGTATTTTACCTGGGAGAGACGGGGGATGTGTGGCATAGAATTAGCTTGAATTGTACGAAAACCTGAAAAGACCAAGTATTACTGAAAGCTGTGAAACTGCCCAGGAAATATTGAATCAAAGCTTTGAAAAAAATAGTTTAAACCAAAGAGAGAGAGTAGATAAATATTTGTATGTCTGAAAGCATTGTCTAGTTTTCAATGACTTTCTCTTCAGAATAAAATAACTTTGAAATGTTTTTTTATTGGTTATTTAAAGTCAATGCCTGTTTCTCATCGAGTGCAAGTAACATAAGTAAGAGTCTAGTACACCCTATAAATTGTGTTCAGATAATATTGTTTCATTTTTATGAGATTAAAATTTGCTTTTGAGGAAGCTTCTTTTTTGTGACTTCAATTTGAACACAAGGTGTACTCCTATTTATTTATAAGTGACTGCCTTGTTTGCATGCACAAGATTAGCCTGCTAATGAAGGGCTTTCACAGGATAGTTCTGACAGGCTGATCCAGGTGTGATTCTTTAATGTTTGAGAGCTAAGTATTTTTCTGTATATGCATATGCTGTGTTCCTAGGAGTATGGTTTAAGTAAACCAGGAAGTTAGACAATAAACATCTTAAGTAGGCATACCGTTTATTAACAAATAACACACTGTTTTTACACCTCTGATACGTATTCAGCTACTGAAATGAAATTATTTGCTCTGGTTTAACTACTATTGAAAAGAAAAAGGACAAAAGTAATAAAGACAAACCTCCTTTTTCATAACAGGATTTAAGTGGGGTGTCTTTTCTCTACCATGAGTGTTCTGCTATGGAGGAAGAATATACTCTTCTAAGGAACCTGAAGTAGTTTCCTCATACATATAATATGTTAAAGCAAATATATGCTGTTTTGTTCCTAATTTAAATATTTAAATATTATGATGCTACTTTAGTATTTCTTAATATAAGCAGCTACTTAAATTAGTAGCTGACATTAATGCCAGCATATTTCATATTCTGAATAATAGCTTCATTTTATATATTGGTGGAGTATTTTTGTGCGACGTCTCTTATTCGTTCTGAGGTTAGTAGGGTTTCGTCTTTGATTTTTTTTTTTAAGAGTTGCACTTCTATTCTTAACGCTTGATGTCGTGCTTTCTAAAGTTACCTCTTGTCAACCTACAATTGTGTATTTTGTGTGAGAAGTTCAACTAGAAGTGGGTGTCTTTCAGATTTCAGCAAAAAAATAGCAGATAATCAATACTTACATAGACAACTGACTAACAGGTTTAACATTTTTACATCTCCAGTATTTATTTTTGTTTGAAACTAGTGTGTTTTTTGAAGACATCTGACTTTGAAATGATACAACCAGGAGGGTAGAAAACAAATAAGCAATATTTCATGATACACTGATTCTGTTAAAGTAGAAATAAGGAATTCTTGACCCTGCCTGCTTTTTTCTGCCTCTGTGGTGTTTCAGAGAAACAGAATGATTTGCTTTGGAAGGTACCTTGAAGATCATCTAGTACCAAATCCCCTGCCATGGGCAGGGACACCTTCAACAACTTCTCTGGGCAACCTGTTTCAGAGCCTCAACACCATCACAGTAAAGGATTTCTCCCCAGCTGCTAATCTAAACCTACCATTTTTCAGTTTATAGCCATTACCCCTTGTCCTGTCACTACATGGCCTTGGGAAAAAGTCCTTCTCCAGCTCTTCCTTTCAGGTTCTGGAAGGTGCTATAAGATCTCCCCAGAGCTTTCTCTTCTCCAGGCTGAACAGCCCACACTCTTTTTAGCCTGCCCTTCATAGGAGTGGTGTTACAGCCATGATCATCTTCATGGCCCTTCTCTGGACTCACTTAAACAGGTCCACATCTTTGTTGTGTTGGGGCCGCAGAGCTGCATGTAGTACTCCAGGTGAGGTCTCACAAGAATGGAGTAGAGGGGCAGAGTCACCTTCCTTGACCTGCTGGCCACACTGCTTTTGGTGCAGCCCAGTGTGTGATTTGGCTTTCTGGGCTGTGAGTGCACATTGCTGGGTCATGTGGAGCTTCTTGTCCACCATCACCCCCAAATCCTTCTCCTCAGAGCTTCCTTCAATCCATTCTTCACCCAGCCTGTGTTTCTGATGGGATTGTCCTGACCCAGGGTGCAGAATCTTGCTCTTGGCCTTGTTGAACTTCGTTGAGGTTGACACAGGCCCGCCTCTCAAGCCTGTAATGATCCCTGTGAATGGCATGCCTTTCCTCCAGCATGGCTGTATTATCTTGGTGAAGATAGTCTGGGGAAAGCATCTTCTGGAATTCTTTGTTCACTAGAATCTAGTTTACAGCGTGATGCTGTAAAGATTTGTGCCGGTGAAAACTGCAGGCTGTGAACTGGAGTGAAAAGCTGGACCAAGTGGCTTGGAGCAAGAGTTGAACTTCTTCAGCTGACATGTGGTGGGCAGCACGTTGTGAAACTGTCAGAGGCTTGTTAGCTCACGTACCTGCTGGAGGACTTGATGTTTGGTGTGAGACCTTCATCTGATCAACTGCTTTTTTACATGTCCCGAAGTTCTTAGGCCCAAGCAGGAATTCTTGTTGCCTCCCTTCCTGAGCTCCCAGGTGGCAGTAGTGCAGCTTTGTCAGCAAAATGCTTTGTGTCTGATTCAGTTTTTTTACATGTAGAGGCTATTCTGTCCCCCAGATCACTTGCATGAAGTGACTGTATGCTGAAATGCAGTAAGATGGAGTGAGGATGGCTTCCTGCCAGTTTGCTGGAGCTTGCACTCAAGTCTGTGACAGATGGCAGAACAGCTGCCCAGATTCTGTCAGCAGTTTGTGCTACCAAAGGGTGTTCGTTGCTGGAATCCAGAACAGTCTGAAAGGATCCTTGAGTCTCTGCCCCCAGTGTTTTTCTGCAGTGCACCTTTTCCATCCTCAATGACTACTGTGCTGGCAGAAGTCCAGTTTGCTAGGGGCAGTGCGGGGGCCCAGGTGCTGCAGCCCGTTGCTTTCTTTTTTTGGTAGAATTTGCCACAGTTACACAAATTATAAGAGTAGTGTATGTGATGCTTGATATTGGAGCAAGAAAACCACTCAGAAAGGTAAACGTGGGATTTATGCTTTGCACTACTTTATCTGAAAAGGACCAGAATGTTCAATAGAAACAAGCAAAAGGGTCTCAAAATGTTTTGGATCCTCTGATCGTCCTGAGAAAGATTCATGGAACAGCCTGTTATTCTCCTTTATCTTTTCAGCTCTTCTTAAATACTTAGTATAAGAATATATACTTATACATTTAGATGTAAGTATATATTCTTAGTTCAAAATGCAGCAAAATTGCAGGGTATAGTCTCTTAGTTCACTTATACATGTTTTTTGGCTGTAAAGGAAACTCTCAAAGTGGAACTAAGTTGCATGTCTATGAAACAGGTAAAAAGCTACACTTTTGGCTTTCAAATACTAATCCTTTACACTCTGTGTATTCAGTTATTTGCTTAGAATCAACTCATTCACATTGATTTCTGAATTTGAAAACTTTGGCATATTTCAGCATCTTTGGTCTATCTTGTCCACCACCAATTTCCTTTTAAGACCCACCTGCTAGCATATGTAGCTGTGTATTGTTCTTAGTAGTTTTTGGCTTGCAGAGCATGTATGGAGTTCTTCGAGTTATCACTAGGGGTTTTTGTTTTATTACGTGGCTGCAGCTTCACCATTTGAAGGGTAATCTCTACTTTGTAGTCAGAGTAGTATTCTAGTTCAGTTCTGACAGTTGCTGGAGTACTTAAAGTACTTTTTTGTTTGTTTGCTTTCATGAAACCTTGGTTCCATTGGATTTTTCCATAATGAAAAATATATTCAAAGCGAATCATATACTTAGTCCTATATTAAAAAATACTCTCATATTTGTTCTGTGAACCTACCAAAGAGCCAGAATGAGTGGTGCTCTCCTGTAACAAATGCTAATTCACCATCCAGTCAGTTTAGAAAGAAATATTCTGGCATGTGTCATAGTTATCATGCTCTGTGTTAGGTGTTATTACTTAAATATTCTGAGCATGAATGAAAATAATACTGGAACTGCACGCTGTTAAATTTTGAAGATGCTTATTGTCTGTGTCAGCAACAGTTTCTGGGCCAAGCAGCCACACTACAGTGCTGAGGTTTATCTCTATACAGAAACAGTGCTATCTCTGTGCGTAAGATTGTGGAAAAAATTAAACTTTTTGTGTGAGCAAAGCCTGTTGCAGTTTTTCGCCCTGCCTAAACTTAAAGTGGAATTGCAGGCATTAGTATGAATTTTATACACCTGTTCTGTCTGTTTGAAGACTTATTCGTCCTTCTAGCACCCTGCTTACCTGGGCCTTTGGTAGGATGTTATTGCCTTTACAGACAGCTGCTAGTCCGTGGTATGGATAGATGTTTTTAATAGGCTTCCCTTTTTCTGAAAATTGTATAAATCACGGTCTTTTCTGTTACACAGAGGATCGTAGACCTGACTGGTTAGTAAACACTTCGCAGGTTTTAGACAGAAATTGTAATGACTGCTGTGATTATAGTAACTTGTTTAAAACACTTCCTTTATTTTCAAGGCGAACTGCTGCTTGGAGAACAACTAGTGAAGAAAAGAAAGCACTAGACCAAGCTAGTGAGGAAATCTGGAATGATTTTCGGGAGGCTGCAGAAGCACACAGACAAGTGAGGAAATACGTTATGAGCTGGATAAAACCTGGAATGACAATGATAGAAATCTGGTGAGGACACACATCTTCTGGAAGACCTCTGCTGTAGCTTTTTCTTCATTCTCCAGAGGTGGAGAGATTTAGTCTCAGTTTTGTGTGCTTAATTCACTGTGTCATGAGTGTTGGGGAGATTTGTGTTTGAAGTATGCAACCAGCGTTGCCAATTATTTTCTTTAAGTTTCCTCTTGTATTTTTAGCTTATGCAGCTTTACAGGGCGTGGGATTATACTGAATTTTAAACCAAGCTTTCTGTTACATTCACTTACTTTGAGTATATGCTCATTTACATTTCAGTGCCTTCGCTGCTCTTGCTCATAAGTTCTGCAGCAGCAGAGCAGTAGTACTGCTGGCACTTGCCAGAATTGTCATGAAATGCCATGTGGACACTGCAGGTGCAGTCTGTGGCTGGGACTGGGCAAAGAGGCATAAAACCAGCATGGCTGTGCATTCAGTCCAGGGCAGGAAGGTTTGGACTATGTTTAGTCTTCACTGACTGACTGATGTTTCTGGTGGAAACACAGTAGGGTTTTTTATTCTCCGTTAGTAAGATATAACTGAGCAAATGGATTAAGAGGAACATGAATTTGATTAAGTTTAAAGAAATAATTAGCCTGGACTGATTTTTTTCCAACTATTACTTTTTCTGTCCTTCAGTTTATCTAGAGTGAATGTCTACTGTCCAAGTACTGCACTGATCCAGAACAGTTTAGCTTCCAAAATCAGGTGCTTTCAGCCTGGTGTGACTGAGGACTGTGCTGGCAAGAGTAGGATAGTAAGAAAGCTAATGAGAGCTGATCCCCAAGGTAACTGTGCAAGGATAACAAAAAGAAATAATATACCATGAGGGAAAGTAGAAGAAAGGCAGCTCACTAGGCTGGGTGAAACAAATCTGTCATAGTGAATTACACAGTTTGACTGTTCTAAGCAGTCATTTTATCAAAACATGACTTCTTCCTAAAGTACCTCAGGCTGTGGGGCCTTGCTGATTAAAATATGCTCTCTTTTTTTCATATTTCTCTGAGTTAATGGCTTTCTTAAAATCAGAGTATGGTGCACTGCTGTGAGCTGCAGTTCACCTCATTCACTGACACTGAAGGAGAATGCACCGGTGGACACATATTTGTGGATTTGCAGAAGCTAGCATCTTGAGATTAGACAAAATCCAAAAACAAGTGCTAGTCTCGTGAGTTTTTATTTTATCATAGTAATCACTCAAATTTTGTAAAAAATGGTCCTTTCACAATCAGAGTTTTTGTAATAAATGAGAGGCTTTATCTCCTCTCCACCTCCTTCCTTTTAAATCATAGTAATTGTAAAGAATGGATTTAATTGCCTAAACTTTGGTTATCTAACCTCTGCTGCTCAGGAAGAATGGGTTAAATGTAGCTTGTAAAGGATAAATATTTTAAACTTAGAGTGAAAAACCTAGAGAAATACTCAGTTTTGCCCAAGAAAGGGTAGAGAAAACAACACAAAGAACTGAAGATCATTATATTGTGCTTATGTCTTTCAACGTAGGGTCTTAGTCTGTCTATTTAGCATACAAATAGTTTGATTTGACGTGGAAACATTTGCTTTAATATTCTTCTGAATTTTTGTTCTTGCGTTGATTTATTTGAAGTCATCAAAAGAAATACTAATAACAATTGTTCTGTTTTTTTTTTTTCTTCTCTCTCTGCCTTTTAGTGAAAAACTAGAAGACTGCTCACGTAAGCTGATAAAGGAAAATGGTTTAAATGCAGGTCTTGCATTTCCTACTGGGTGTTCTCTGAATAATTGTGCTGCCCACTACACTCCCAATGCTGGAGATCCAACAGTCCTGCAGTACAATGATATTTGCAAAATAGATTTTGGAACACATATTAGTGGTTAGTTTTCATTTATGTATTAAAACTTTGAGAGCATTCTTCAATGCAAAGTCTATGAAGCTAACTAACTTCTGCTGATTTCAGGTCGTATTATTGACTGTGCTTTTACAGTCACATTCAATCCAAAATATGACAGACTATTACAAGCTGTAAAGGATGCCACAAATACTGGAATAAAGGTATAATTATTATGTAAGTCATTTATAAAGTCTTTTTCAGTAAATGTTGTGATTCTTCTCCATTTATATTTGCACTTTATTTTCAGTGTGCTGGAATAGATGTACGTCTCTGTGATGTGGGGGAGGCCATACAAGAAGTTATGGAGTCTTACGAAGTTGAAATTGATGGCAAAACATACCAAGGCAAGTTCTTTTCTTTATATAAGAGTAGTTGTTTTAAAAGGGTGTGTATGTAAATGTATTTTTATAAATACTGATTTTGATGTATGATTTTGAAAAGACCTCTCTGCTAGAAGTATGGTATGAGTCTTGCATAAATATATGTTTATGGCTGGCTTGCCTTTCCTCTGGAGAAATATTCTTGGCTTATCCTTCCAGGTATTGTATCTTTAACAGGTAAGATGAATGCTAAACAACAGTTTCAAACTGTACAGATAACTTGCTCCTTACTGTTTGGCTTTATTAATAAGCTTTTGTTACTGTTGGAGTTGCTGCTCTTTAATAATGGGGCTTTGCTATACCATACAAAGCAAACTTGTGTCATGGCTGGTGTTTGTATGGGATGTGTGGGTAGTTCTGTTTAGTTCCTCTGCAGTATCATGAGTCACTATTGTACTTTCACTAAGGGCTAACAAAACAAATTACCTTAAAGGGTTTACCATTGGTTAGGAAATTGCCTACAATATTAATGTTTCCTTCCAAAGTGAAGCCAATTCGCAATTTGAATGGACACTCCATTGGGCCATATAGGATACATGCTGGAAAAACAGTACCCATTGTGAAAGGAGGAGAAGCCACAAGAATGGAGGTAAGTTGAGATCTTTAATCTTTCTGTTAGATTTCCCCAGTGTTACTGCACAAATAGTATTTCCTGTGCACTTTCAAGTTGTAGTTTTTGTGATCCTGGTGGATAATTGCAGTGGAATAACTGCTGTACTGAATCGTGCTCCTGTAAAGGAGTGGTTTAATCTCAGTGGCTTCTCCATTTTAGCCCTGGAGTGTTCAGGCATCTAACACTTTCTGAAATTGAAGCTTTGGGACCCTACTATTTAAAAAACAAACCACCAAACAAAAGAAACCCACGGCTCTTGAAATCTGTGTGGCCATAGTGATGTTTACTGTAATTCTTGCTCTAATTATTTCTCAGTGTGTATACGTTATTTAAATGGAGTGTTGGAATGTTGCATTTAGAAGCATGGAAAAGAACAGAAATTTATTTTTAGGGTTGAACTGGAATTTGGGAAATCAGAGTTTTCCTGAAAGATATTCAGACTTGCAAGTCATTTATACTCCTTGTTTGTTTATTCTGTAATGAAATCTTTTCTCAGGTAATTCCTGTAGTGTAGCTTTGGGTGACCTTTTGTGAGTACTGTTAGATATAGTATCTTTCTTGAAAAGCTTCCAGTGCAGTTTTTCTCTGCAGATAAAATATAATTAAGTGTATTTGTAATTAATGTGAGAGGCTAGTTGAAAGATGTTGTTTGGATAGCTTTCTGGAGCAGAAGGGCAATGGCTGTACATGATGTGACAAACTACCAATTGGGAAGGCAGTATTCAAACACGGAACCTGAGATTTGGCCACCATTTTCATGGAAGCTTGTGTTCTAATGAGATAGGAAGGCTTATTTAAAAGATGGGTGATGAGATAAGAAGCTTTTAATTTCATTCTAAGCCTCATCACTGGTGATCACCAGTAAGTCTATCAGAGTACATAAGACTTGCAAGAGCTGAATAGGCACAGGTGTGGTCTGGACAGGAATGTCTTTCGAGGTGGGTTCACTCTCATCACTGAAAACTTGTATCATAGTTGTTGACCTATGATGTGCACAAAAAGGCAAAGTTCTGACTATCATCTTATCTACAGGACTGTGCAAAGGGATTAAGAGTGTTGGAAAATGGAGATAGAAAAACCTGTGTGTTCTTCTTAGTTTGACTTAATTGTTTGGCTTTGTCATCATCCATCATCAGTATATTAGTATGAAACTTAAATTTCTTTCAGTAAATATTACTTAAAGATTTCAGAGCTTTGAGATTGTTTTAATTTAATATTGAGACACTGGGGAGAAGACATTTTTTAATTTCTTCAGCTTCTGTAGGTTACTTAGGACACAATCCTACATCATTAAACACAGTGAGTTTTGCCGATGAAGAATGTGGAGCCTAGCCAAAGTCTTACTGTACTGTGCTAATTATAGTATCAAACTGCAATCCAATGAGTTTTTTGTGACTACCAGAGCCTCTGATGATCCTAATTCTGAAAACGTGGGTGTTTAAGTGAATCTTGTGGCAATATTGTGTGGGTTTTTGTGGGTTTGTGTTTTTTTAATTAATCAGTTGAGTATTCAGAGGCGTCTTCAAGGAATTGTCTTGAATTTGAAGCCTGTGTTACTGCTTTTCATATGGCTTCTAAATTTGGGGTTGTGACTTTCAAAGTAGCTTGATAAACTGAATAATCCAACTCATGGTGTCCGTCAGTGTTTGATGCCCTGGCTTGTTAAGTCCCTGTCACAGTCCTGCCGTTAGGGATGTGTGAATGCACTTGGCAGAAATGAGTTTGTATAATGGCATTTCAGTATGTTCTTGGCTAGAATTTTGATAATGCCCTTGCAGATATATATCACCTTCATTTCTTGAAGAAATTCATCTTGTGGAATGGAAATGAGCAGGTTAAGGGTATATACTAGCACCTGTTACCAGAAAATTCTTGCAGAAATTGGGCAGAAAGTTCATCAGTGCAGTAAGTCTCTGTAATCAACATCTCTTCGCTATGTCTAAACTATACATTTCCTAGGACTTATATCTGAATAGCAAAGGAGCAGTACTTCCAGTTAGCAAATGTAGTTCCTTAGCTATGTTAGATGTATGCCTTGACAATGTTTTAACTGCAGTGACTTTGAGAAATTGTGACTAGAAACATGCTGATGCTTCTGGCTTGAAATAAAATGGTACTAATGTAAATAGTTGATGATTTGGAGATGTCTGTAACTCTAATGTGTGAAATCTCCATGCTAAATTTTTTTTTTACATTGATTTGGCGATTGAATCTATTTACGTTTAATTCCTTGTATTCAGGAGTTGTAATACTGAGATGTATCAGAATGACACAAGGTCACATTTTCATATTGCAACATGATCTTTTTCTCTCTCCTTAGGAAGGTGAAGTGTATGCTATAGAAACCTTCGGTAGCACAGGAAAAGGTGTTGTTCATGATGATATGGAGTGTTCTCATTATATGAAGAACTTCGATGTTGGGCACGTGCCAATAAGGTTGGATTTTATTGGTGTATTTTGATAGAGCTATTACCCTCTTAGGATTCAAATTTGATTCAATGCGTGTTCTTCACTAATTAATAAGTCTGTCAGAGGACTCAAAGGGCAGTAGACTAGCAATATTCTTGTTACGCTCTGATTGTAAATTTGGAACAACATGGAATTACTGCAAAGAAACTGAAAATGGAGAAAATACATTTTCAGAATTTTATATCTTTTTAAATAATCTTCATAGCATTATTTTTGCAATTAATATATAGATTATATTTGTGTATTCATCTGTATATTAAGTGTATAGTGGGTGTTTTTTTAGTCAGTATCTGTACTGTGATTGTGTGCCACAATCTTTGTCTTACTGCTGTTCCCAGACCATACTCAAGTTATTTGTGCCGTCTGTTTTATTTTATGGATATTTTGAGAGTTCTGAGGTTTTGTTTTAGTGCACTGCTGTAAAATGAAGAAATTACTCATTTTTAGTTTCACTGGGTTTGCATTTTGGCATTTCTAGGGATGCAGCATATTTTCTGAAGCAAAGACTACTCTGGTTGGAAACCTAGCAGGCAGATAGGTTTTTCCATAGCACAAATTAGGAATGTAAAAGAGATAGGATGGGAAGAATTAGCCTAGGGATTGCAGAGGAACTGCTTGACTGCAAATAAGCTTAGTTCTTAGGAGATCCATAAATATATATATATATATGTCTGTACATTGTAAGAAGTATAAATAAAAAGCTTACTGAGTATTTGACTTCAGAAGTGAAAACTCAGCATTTTAAACCACCAAGCTTCTGCCAAAATTAGTTCAGACTACTAACCAGTCTGGATCAGGGAGAATTTGTTTTTCTTTATAAAATGAAATGTCCTTTTATTTTTTAAGAGAATGATTCCTGTCCCTGTGTTTAGTTTAGTTTGCAGGTAAGTTCACAATCTGTTTCGAAGGATGTCTCTTTGCAGGAGGAAAATGCACTTTGTTTTCTGAAGAGAACATCTGATTGATACAGAAAGACATCCCAGGACTAGGCAGTCTGAAAAGGCCTTGCCAATCTAACCTTATTTTTAATGGGTGTGCGTTATTTCTGTAGTGAACCTTCACTGGTGATACCTCTTTCGTCTCAAACACGTTCTTGTTTGGTTTTTTTGTCTTCAAGGCTTCCAAGAGCAAAACACTTGCTAAATGTTATCAACGAAAACTTTGGTACTCTTGCGTTCTGTCGCCGGTGGCTGGATCGCCTGGGGGAGAGCAAATACTTGATGGCGCTGAAGAACCTGTGCGACCTGGGCATCGTGGATCCATACCCGCCCCTGTGCGACATCAAGGGCTCGTACACGGCGCAGTTCGAGCACACCATCCTGCTGCGCCCCACCTGCAAGGAGGTCGTCAGCAGGGGAGACGACTACTAACTCGGAGCCACCTCAGCACCTTTATACTCTAGGCTTTCTTGGAACATACTATACCAGAATTAATTTGCAACACATTGTCTGTTCTAACGGTGGACTGATGTTAATACTTTCCGTATTTGGAAAGGAAGGAATTTAATCTAAGGCAAGTCTTCTAATTGTAACTAACCATGGAAAAAGCTTTCAGGCCTTTAGAAATATTTCAAAAGTTACTTATTTTTTCTGTTCAGGGAAATACGTGCTATAAAGCTCAATTTTTAGTTTGGAATGAGTTATACATTTTGTTCTGAACATTTATGATAAAAGATGCTTTTCAAATATTTATATGATCATATTCTTACTTGAATGCTTTGAATGACTACACCTGATTTCTGCACCCCAGTCCTCTATGATATTGCCTTTTAAACTTCCTGGAATCCATTTTGTAAAAAATAAAGACAAATTTTCAAATCTGAAAATATACATACTTTTTAGAAGTCTGATTATGATTCTGGTCAGGAGTCCACTGGGAAACTGCTCTATTAAATATTTTACGAACTTGATTTGCCATTTCTTGTCTTGAAACTGGACCTTGTCTTACCCTTCATATGAAACTTGGCCTTTCATGCTTAAATAATCTTGTCAGTGCTAGGATACAGGGCAAGAAGTAATCAACACTTTACAGGACAAAATGTGGCAACTACAGTAAAGGTATATGGTAAAGTTTTTGAGTGTGCCAGTCTTCAGTTTACACTTCAGCTGTATTAGAACATGTCAAATGCAGTTGGTGGTCTCTGCCGCTATTAGCAGCAACATGCAACTTTGGGCTGGAGTCAGTTGAATTTTAGGATATGTCCCTACATAATCTTTGCCACTGGCATGCCCTCTTGCACAGAGTCAAATTTCATGTGATTCCCAGTCTCTTTAAAGTTCACATTTGATTGCACAAGTGGTGGAGACAAGGAAAACAATTTATTTTGGAGTGTTTAAAGTTAATTCGTGCAGGCAAAATAATCTAGAGTATTTGATGTTTTCTTGACAAAATGTCATTATCTGTCTTCCTGCTGCAGTGAAATCTGACTGTTGAATCTCATTTGTAAAGGTAAATTAAATCCCATGGCTCTTCAGGCCTAGATGCAATATGTCGTCCAGTATCTTTACCTCATTACTTGCATATTAAAATTTTAAATAGTTACTGGTGATAAAATTGACAGCTCTGTTAATAGGTCGATAACAGTGCCTTAAACATGACTGCTTAGGAAATGAGACACTTCACCTGCTTCTTTATAGTCACAGCCTGTCTCTCTCTATAGAAGAGTTCTTACTAACTTAGAAATACCAGTTCTTTTCTCATCTGTCTTTGGGTAAAAGCTGCATTTTTGTCCTTTAAAACCTGAGTATGAGCTGCAGTTTTAGGGGGGAGCAGTCTCATGTACTGCCTACAGTTTGAAAATAGTAGACCCTAGTGGGGTTTTTTCACCCAATGGTAAGTTTTGTTTAAACTCAGTACTGTTTAAACTTGTAGAAATGGATGAAATGGGATACTGAAATGTGTATTTCTGCTGCTGCTGTTTGGGAATCTTGGCATCCCAGCAATGAATTCTAATTTATGCAGCTGTGTGGTTATGTGAGTCTCAGCTTCCCAAGAAACAGTAGCTAGTGTAGGTGCTTGTGCATTGCGAAGTAAAAGCTGGCACTTGAAAGAATCTCTGGTGAGTGGGGTTGCTGGGTACATTGCTGCTGCTATTTTTATTTATGCTAACAAGACCTACTCTTCAGCACTTCTTGACGTGGTATGAGCAGGTTCTTGTAGCCTGGCTGGCTTCCAGCTCACCTATTTTTGTACAAAGTCTGCTAGAAACAAGACAAATCTGTTTCAGTTCTTGCCCGCTTATCTGCAATTTCCAGACTTTTCTCTCTGGAAAGTGCCTGTTCAGTAGTAGCTCAGTGGCACTTGGTATTGTTTCTACAGCTTAAGGCTGTCATAACGTCACTGATGGTTACTTTAAAAACATTTGGTTTTACAGATCAATGATGCGTTTTCTTGCCTTTGTCTTTTTTTTTTACCTGAATATAATAGACCCAGACTAGCAGTGCTAGTTTGGACTGTGGCCTCTTAACTTTTTAACTTGCTGGCAGTTTGTTAGTTCACATGTGGAGGCTGATAATCATGTATAACAAGTTGTTGCGGAAATGATGCAGAAAAATACTTGCAGAGCATGATGATTATTGCTCTTATATTTAACTGGGTGTATCTGGATACAAGCGTCCTGTGCTGCTGGCCCTCCTGCATTTATGCATAGCAGTATAAAAGGCGAGCCCTATTTCTATCTCCTTAAAATAAATAAATTTCCTACTGCTTTCATGTTCTTCAGGCTGCCTTTTTCTGTTGCTGTGTTACAAAGTCCTGGGCATGCTGTCTGGTAAGTGAACCATGCTCTCTTGTCACTTGACAAAATCAAAAGTTTACCAGAAGACTTTTGAGCCAGATGTTGAAGTTTGTTTTCAAATACTCAGAAGATGGGGTCATCTTGTTTCTTGCATATGCAGCACCAGAAATGGTGGTAGTTTTTGTAGAGATTATTAGGTGCTAGAGTTCAGAAGCTACTTGGCAGGGTTTTTCTTTCACACAGACCTTGTGAGACACATCATTAGAGCATGTACAGCGTGACCTTCAGTGACACATGCTTTTAATGAAGGTATGGCCTAAGATTTTCCTAACTAGGAGACTAATTTTAGACTCACCTAACACGCTTCTCCTCTTGGATGTGGGTAAGACAGGGCTGGTGGGTACAACAAACATGGTCAGTCATGAAGTACAAGTTTTGCATGGAGGGATGGGTTTGGTCATCTGTTTCTGAAAGCTGCTGAAGCTTGGGTACTTTTTGGAAAATAAAAACATGTTAAAACTACAAGGGCTTTTTGCCTAAAAGCTGGATTCTGCTGCTTCTATTGAAGAGGCAATAGTGTTCAGAGTCACAGGTTTCCTTTTTAAACTGTTTTCTCTGCTTTTGCACTGATGGTAAGACTTCCTTGGTGTTATAGCACTTTGTGTTTTGGCTAAGAATTGCTACCTTATAAGAAAGATTTGGGTTTTTCTTTTTAGTGGCAGATTCCATTAAAATATGAAAATAAACTTGGTGCTAAGTAGCATTTGTAGGACTATCCCCATGGATGTACTCTTCTACTTCAGACTCTAGCTTGTGAGATAAACTGGTTCTAGCTCCAGCTTTGTGGAAGCTGCTGTGTAGCCACCCAGCCTGCAAAGGAGATGGTGTTTTAAGAGCGAGTATAACTATAGCATTTCAAAGAGGACGCTGAGATAGGGCATGTGGGGAGGCACATGAAGTTCCTGACACAGCAAGAAAACTGCTGCTGTGTCTTTTGATGTGATTGTGTCATGTTTGCTCCAGTATTTGTATTCCAGAACCGTACAAAACCACAGTAAGATGGTATGGAAACTTAATTAAACATAACTGGAATTTGACAATTTGGTTTTTACAGCTGGTGTTTGGAGAAAGAGGAATTTTGCCAAATCCTACTTACTTCAAAAAAACAGAAGGCTTTTCATTGTTACTAATTTCCCAGGATTATGCACTGATGGTACTCAGCATTTCTGTGGAACGTTTGTCCAGAATGGGAGGTAGGCAGGGTATTTTCCTTAGTCATTGGCAAAGTAATGCTTTTGCCAAACACTTTTACAAAGGTGTGTTCAGCGATAAAGACCATGTAACTTGAGAAAAGCCAGGCATGCTTTGAAGCAGGTTATCAATTTTTAAGACATATGCATAGTTATTTTTTTCTACAAGGATTCATGAGATTTTTCTGTTTTTATAATTTTGAATGTTTCAGTATTTTTAAAGTAGAAGAAAATATAGACAACTCTGCTGTGACTCTTATCACTTTTGACTTGTGTTTTTGCCATTACAGGCACCTAACTCTTAGAATTTAGTCATACTCATTTTAGCTTTGCTTTGCTTTTCTACTGATGCTTACTTCTCCCTTCTTTTGCAAAGGTACAGTGCTTTCGGAAAAAAAAAGCTGTGTAGGCTAGTCAAGAGTAAATCTTTTGCCTAGTTGTTTTTGAAGTGTCTGTGTCCCCAGTTTTTGAAATGACATGGTTTTTTTTCTTTCAGTAAGGCCCAATCTCTGAATCTCTTAAATGAGAGAAGGCTCTACAGAAGCCTTATTTACTGCTAGAGGAAAGTGAAGGCACATGCTGTCAGGATGCAGAAATCAATTACTACCACCAATTGGAAACTCTTACTATTTTTCAGTTTAAAATGAAGCTACTTCGGCCCTTGTGCTGCATCCCTGTGATCTCTCAGCAAGTTTGCTGATGACACAAAGCAGGAGTGGCTGATAGGCCAGCTGGGGGCACTGCCACACAACAGGAGCAGGACAGGCCCAGGAAAGGAGACAAGAACCTCATGCAGCTCTACAAAGCAAATCGCCATGTCCTGCTCCTGGGCAGGAATCACCCCAGGCACCAGTACAGGCTGGGTGGGAAGCAGCTGCCCAGAGAAGGACCTAGGGAACAAGCTGTCCATGAGCCAATAGCGTGCCCTTATGGCAAAGGAGGCCAACAGCCTTATGCCTTAATCTGGTTAAAGGGTGCAGAGCTACCAGTTAAGCAATAAGAACTGAAGCAGAAGCTGTGGAGAAGAGCACCTGAATGAGCTCATCCGTGTGGTGCACTGCACTAATTATCTCACTCTCCCCACTAGCTTGATTAGGAGGACTGGAACTCCCCTTCTCGTGTTCTACCCGAGAGCAGCCATGGGAAGAAAGCTGGATTTGCTTTTGCAGAGCTGATGCTGTCTTTCAGAGAAAGCCTTGAGACTTAGCAATCTTTGCTGCAATGCAGGGGAAAGCTGTAAGCACAGCCCAGGCAATCTTTATGGTAAACATAGCAGGGTAAGATTCCTTCTAAGAGACTTGAGTGCATGCTTAATAGTGATGATTGAGACTAATGAACTCTCACACCCAAGTTGCTCTCTACAAGTCCAAATATAGGCTCTTTCATTAATGCTCGTGTCTCTGAAGACCCCTATGCATCTGGTAAGAGATGTGCTTGGGGGAAGAAAAAGTATCAGAAGCCTGAAAGGCAAGTTTTCTGAACTACCTGTAAGTAGGAAAAAGTGCTTGAATTACGTTTATTTCCTCACCAGCAAGGACAGCACAGGAAAGCATTTGAAAGACTAAAAAGCCATAACAAGTACATTTGTCAGATCCCTCACTTCAGCAGGCTTTTGGCTAAAATAACCCAAAACCACAAAAAATCCAACCAACCAACTGAAAACAAACCCCCAAACCAACACCAAAACTACTTTGCTTACTTAATTAGGATGAGCACAAGACCAAGAAGTTTGAGATCTGAGGCTGCTGTGTGCTTGCTGTAATATGGCATCTTTTAGATACAGAAATCATATCAGAAGTCATTAATAAATGTTAAATCAGCTGTTAAATCAGTGACAGAGGCCAAAGCAATTGTACAGCTAACGCCTTAACCCATGTTAGACAAAATCTAAAAATAATTTTTAAAAATGTAATGATAATGTAGGAATTAATTCCAGTACACGCATGCTTTTCTGTCCACATCAAGGCATTTTATTGAGGTATAAACTTCGCAGAAGATGAGGTAAAAATTTGCATAGGACTTACGCAAAATAACTTCACAATTAAAATTTAATTGGCATTAACTACTGTATGTGGAGGATTGATAATTCCTGCTTGAAAATTCTCCTCACTGCACAGCTCTGTTAATGCTAGTGGTAGGACCATGTAGTATAAGGTACAGCAGTTGTGGGTAATGAAACCAGACTGCTTTCATGCAAACGCTGCAGCTTCTTTTCATCAGCTGTTTGTTACGGGATGACTGAGACAGACAACGCTTGCTACAGCTTAAAGCAAGCTGGTGCAGTTCAAGAAAAGGGATGCTACTGTTCTTGTAGCAATGACAGTGGGGTGAGTGAGTGTGGTTTTGTTGTTGGGAGGGCTACTGAGTTTTTTGCTTGTTTCTTTAAGAAAGCTTTTTAAGTTATTGGAATAAAAATCCCCTGGTTGTTAAAGTACTTTGTATTTGGCACTTGAGTTTTAAGTTGTCAGGCTTGTTAAGGCTAAAATGTGCAAGTCTTGGTGAAGATACATTCTTGTGTTATTAAACGTTTCTCTTACATACTTACATGAAAATAACTTCACGCTCTATTTCCTCAAGTTCAGATTTTAAGAAATTCTATCAATGTATCTTTAGTATAGCCATTCAAGCTTGGAAAATAGTTTCACAGAAAGTTGCCTATGAAAAATTCAGTTACTATCTGACAAATTTTAACATTCCTTGCTGGTGAATGTCAATATTCTAAGACCTAAGAGCAATTCCTGCAAGGCAGTAAGAATCACGGTATCATTAGAACTATACTACAAAATGTACACAAGCATATACAGAAAATTAACCGGAACAATATCAGTTGCCCACTGAAGTAAGTTTTCTAAACCAATTCAAAAATATTATCAAAATACAAAACCAGCTTAAAAAAATAGCCTGAGGTAAAAGTTAAATGCACATAGCAATCTCTTCCTTAAAAAAATAGCTGTATTGAAATTCTAGGTACTTAGAAAGTTACTTATTATCAATAAAAACTTCTACTAACCATTGTAAAGAGTACTTCAACTAATACAAAACTATATAAACATTGAGAAAGTACAATACTGTACTTCCATTTAAAAATACATAGTTATGACAATTTAAACCTTTACCATACACACAGTTAACTGGCTTTGGATTAGCTGCTACTGTTGTCCATGGAACAGCCAGCTAATTCTGTGTGCTGCTGACTTTCAGCTGTGCTAGGACATGGGACTCTACCATGTCCATTTGCCTGAGTACGTCGTTGGCTGTAAAACAAAATGTAGGCTTGAGCCTTGCATACTTCTTCCATAGTGCACATGTTGAGTTTCGAATCATTGCAGTGTACCCAAAATCCTACAATAAGGAAATACACACACAAAAAAAAAAAGTCATCAGAACACTGATTTTAAGTAATTGCATTATATTTATTTATGTATTAGCATTTGGTCCCATTAACCACTTGTGTACAAACAGTAAACTGTTTCAGTTGACCTGGTTTATTGGCCTCAATGTTTTAAAAGCCCACCTTCGCTTCCTCAGATTTACAAGAGAGTTTATAGCTACAACACATTTAACAAGCCAATACAAAACCGAACTGTTGGTCTACAGAGCTGAACTTCTCATTCCAGGCAGTTCAGCTACAAGTGATTCCCTTTTGCTTTTAAGAAAAGACAGTTATTGTATCAGTTTAGAATTACCAACACCCCTTTCTCCCTCACTGCTCCATTTCCCAGCTGGTTCCTACCTCCTTCGGAATTGTAGCAGTAGGCAGTGTAGTGCCCTGAGCCGAATCCTTTCCCGTGATGCATTACCACAGCGGACAAGTCGTAGATGAAGCAGTCAGGCAGGAGGGACTTGAGGGATTCCCTGCAGCAATAAGGCTCCATGTTTAGCATTTGATCAAAACTAACATGTACACCAATCTTCTCACGGTGATTGCGTCCTGACCACCTGCAAAGTTCAATCAAATGAAAACTTACTTTTTTTTAAAGAAAGAGCACAGCATTCTGAATATTGTTTTAACAGAACATTTTCACTATTGTCTTGTGCACAAAATAAATGCTAGTGGTTTTTTTTCTAGGCTTCCTCTTTCACTTCTTTATTTCAAAGCCTTTTAAATGTGTCTATGGTACCTACTGTTATCTTCTGATCCATATTAAAATCTGTGCAACAGTGAGTGGGAAATACTTCCCGCTATTATACCTCTTATATTACCTCTTACATATTATACTGTTATACCTCTTTGGTATTTCTCATTTATTCTACCTCATTTTCAGTTTCCTTTGTACAAGGGACAGATGGTACTGATGTGTGGGCTAAGAGTTCACAGAGATCCACCGTCCACTGCCCTACTCTGAGGCTATATGCATTTATGGATTTGGTTATAGGAAGGTTATCCGAGACTTCCAGTGAATACAGTCCAGGTTTGTGCATTAGTGATTATGAGCATTTACTCTACCTCAAGATATCACAGGTCAATTTTTACCAATAGAGTTCACAGCAAGGTTAGTAGGTTTTGACCAAAAACAAGGATGAAATAATTTTGGTACTAAAGCAGCAAGTATCTGAACTCCAGAAAGTTAATTCCCTACTTATAAAATATCTTACTGACGTTTAAATTGAACAAGAAAAAGAAGTTTCCAGTAACTATTTCTCATCATACTAGTAAAGGGAAATGAAACTGATGCTGAAAAACATTGATCCTAAGCAATGGTAGAGCAAGACTGAATCTGTCTGTTTGCAACACTTTTTATTGTGGTTCTACTTACCTAAACCGTTTAAGGTGTAATCTGAGAACCTGAGGTAGTCGACACACCATAAGCTGCTTCTGAGCTTCTGTGAGTATAACTGGTTTAGAAGAAAACTTCCTTCGTTTTGCTGAGGTCAAACACACAGTTACACAATACAAATCTTGGTAACAGCCTTGTATTTCAGTCTAAGATTTATCCACAGAATTTGTGTGGACCTAAATATCTATGGTACGTGCCACCTTAAAAAGGATATGCTCTGAGAGCCATTTCACAAGAATTATTTTATGATGCAAGTAAAAAATACTTGTGGTCACTCACATTAGTCACCTTAATTTAAAAAGGTGATGGCTTCTTCAGCTGGGAGTATTAGAAACCCCATTAGTATGTCATGAGACTGTATCTAAAAGAAGCCTCACACTTCAAAACATCTTTTGAACAATTTAATCTTCTAGGGGGGCAAGTAACAGCTGTCAAATGACCACATCAGTACATAAAAAGAAGGTCTTTGTTTGCAACATACTTTTAAGACTCCTATACTTGAAACGTCAGTTTTTATTTTACACAGAGAACGTATGCATGAGTACATACTGCCTTTACTCACTGTTGCACTGATCACATGCATATATCTTTCCTTCCAAAGCTTCAGTTTCTGTAAACTTGGCCAGCATTTCTGTCAGCAGACATGGATACTGAGACGACATCTCCTTGCCATTGCAATGATACCTCTCGGGAAACTCCAGGGACAGGTCCCAGAAAGGTTCTATGGTATTTGATTTATTGTCACAGGCAAGACATGTAACCTGTAAAAAAGATATTTCACCAGTTGCTTACACTCAAAAATTTATATTGCTAAAAATGTACCATAATATAGCTCTAAAAAAAAAAAAAAAAAAGTGTTTTTCCTAGAGATAACCAAGGGTAACCAAAGACAAGACAAAGTCATTTAACAAAAGAAATTATACACCTAATTTCTTTTCTCTGAAGCAGCATGTCCAAAACTGTTATCACAAATAAGTGTTCTTATGTTTTACAGAGGAACAAAAACAGTGTCAAAATGTTCTGTCTGTGACTGTCCAAAAGAAAGCAGCTGGTGAAGTCTCAGGAGTCTTTTCTCCAAAAGGAAAATTTACATGAGAAATTATAATTTAGGTTAATTTAAAAATAAATTAAAATAAATTAAAAACACACACACACACAAAAGAAAACCAAAAAAAGGAAAAAAAAAAAGGAACAGCTGAGGATTTTAAAGTCATATCCTTCTTACTTTGTAAGTCTTCCAGGGAAGCCTGGATTAGGAAGCACACTTCTTCAAAGAAAAATTAACAGGTAAAAATAATTTATTTCTTCTTTCAGTAAGTGGATCCATCGTCACACTAGGGAAAGGACAAGCAGTAAGACAACATAAATAAAACGTAAAGAAGTGAAGAGAGTCAACCTGGAAAATGCAGATACTACACCATGGAACAATTAGTTTATTATAACATTCAATACTTAGGAAAGTAAGTTAAAAGCAGTATATCTTCTAAGCTGGAAAGAACACATTAGATGTTGCATGCTTCCTATTTAGGAAAATACCACAAGTTCTTTGGAACAATTAACACAAAGACATAATAATAAAGGAATGAAAATTCATGTGACATCCAAAGATTGTTATTTCACAGGCACCCCTTTATGTTGCTGCTGTTCTACATAAATTCAATGTAGTTCACTTCAGTTTGGTTAGTAAGCCTACCCAAGTGTGCAAATACACTCAGTTGTGTTCCGAAACTCCTTTGTTTTTCTCTGTAGGTTTGCTGTTAGGTAATTACTCACCCTGCTTTGTTATTTCACGAACATTTATATAAGGACCGATCTGTCACATCATGGTACCTTCCTCTTAGGTGTTCTTGTGAGTTACTGCACTCATTAGCTGCAACAGCTTGTTCTCCATCTCTGCATTAGCCACCTAGTGCACATGTGGATTTGTGTCCCAGCATGAATGTTTAGCAGGGCAGTTAGGAAAGCTAACTGTTAACTGCTTTAAGTTCTAAGATGAAAATACCACTGCCTTGTTCTCAGAAAACAAAACTTCAAACTCACACGGCAGAAAAGAGGAGATTCTTCTGTTTTAATTTACA
Source organism: Dasyornis broadbenti (assembly GCA_013397935.1). Lineage (NCBI taxonomy): Eukaryota > Metazoa > Chordata > Aves > Passeriformes > Dasyornithidae > Dasyornis > Dasyornis broadbenti. Next base: position 381,794 of record VZRN01002121.1, read on the forward strand.
CTGTCAGGAGCGTCTTTTGTAAGTGCTAACATCTGGCAACATTTCAAAGCCACAAATTATTAGTAATTCAGAGCTGAAATCTACACATGGGAGACAAAATGGTATGTTTGGCCACAGTTCAACCACACTCCAGCTTCAACCCAGAATGACTAATAGATTTCTGCTGTACAAATTTTGTTGGGCCAAAAGTTTATTTAATTGATGAGTTACTTAAGAATTTGTTGCGTGTGAATGCACACTTAAGATTAATGAGTTCAGGATGAAGAACACACATGAACTCAATACAGATAATTTTAACAAGTTCTAAGGTTTTTAATTTAGTGTTTTATGTTAATAATCTAGGTTAAGATCTTCTTTCCTAACTAATCAATGAGTACTATCCCAGATAAAAAGAAATGCATAATAGACCCATCAGCCTCTGCACACTCACTGCTCTTGTACATGGGGGGAGAGGACAGCTAAGCACGGCTGCAACGAGGGTTCGAGTATTTTTCTTAGCCAGGCCTGAGTTTACCAAGTGGATTACTCAAAAAGTAGGAGGATTCCTAGCCTTCTGTGGAATCCATCTGCACTGGCCTGTCTATTGGCTTCACAACATTCCCATCACTCTTCTTTCTGGCCTAAATGGGACTCCTTTATCTCACACTCCATTATCACTCACACAGCGCAACCCAGATTTTCTTTTTTCATGAGAGGGGCAGAAATTGTAAAAATTGTTCAAAAATTGGTTGAATGAGATGAGATTTTATAAAACACAAAACAAAAAGAACCCCAAACATGAACTAATGAAAAACATTATGCATTTGTCCAGTGTAACTTTATATAGTGTAAGTATGCACGACAGTAATAAGGAAGTGAGTCTACTGTAGCAATATGGTTAGTGATATCTGTCTTTATGATTATACTTTATAAATTCAGAGTCTGATTCCATCTTCCCATTATAATCCATAGTTGCTGTTATAGGAAGCTTTGATGCTGTCACTTATAACAAAGCTACATGGGAAGTTCATATTAGAGCAAATTACAGATTTTAACTAGTCTGAAATCTCTACCTCATGTTCTGCCCTGACCACCCTCTCATGCCTTGAAACATGGGTACTAAATACAATTGTTTGGTTAAAGCTTAGTATTCAATCGTGGGCCAAAGGCCAGACTGAAAAGAGCTGGATCAAATTGCTTGATTCAAGCTAAGCATGGAGGCTACTCAGACAAGCATCACTGTGGCCACAATAACTTGATGGACAGCCACTGCCCTGGATGGCATTCAGTGTAAATGCAGCCAAAGAAAATAGTTAACATATTGCTGCAGAGAAAGCCAACTCCATCATCAACTGTTTTGCCTATGTTCCCTGCACTTGCATGGAAGAAGGAAAACTCTTACCACCTCTGCCCCAACTCTTGTTTTTTCCTTTATTGTTTTTAAGAAGAGTGAAATAGCCAGTCCCATTTTTGTGCTTCTACCAGATGAGACATATATATCATGATTAGTAACTCAATTTTTCCACAGGAAAGTAATTGAAGTTGAAAGGGACCTCTAGAATACAGCGAGCTACAATGCAGATTTCATATGGTAGTCAGCATAAAAAAAAAACCCCTGAACTTTGTAGTGATAAGCATACAGCATCAGCTAAATGATCTTTATCTATTAAGCAGAATAACATAAAGCATAACCATAGCAAACTGTGGTCTGTGATTCAGTAGCCTCTTACAGATTAATTTAAAATGTTACTTTTATCTAGTTGGAAAGCAACTTGACAATCATCTTGTAGCTCAGGCTAAACATAATAGCACAAAGACTAAAATCAAAACGCAGAAATCAGTATACAGGATGTCAACTGGTTTAAGCGCAAATCCTCCCATTACCAACTCGAAGTTCTCATCTTTTTAAGTCTATTCCGTGAGAGAATTAATACCCAGCACTATGTGGATCAGCCTCAGCATTCTCCCCCATAACTTACAGCCTATTACTGAAAACTGAAGCCTTTCAAACAACTCAAAAATTGTACATTTCCTCTTTTCTCAGACAATCCGTCCTGAAATACACTTTACAAATAGTTTACATACTACACTGGTTAGAACCCACTTCACGCTCTGGGGCTCGGCATGTTCGTTTCTCTGATCACTGCATGCTGTTATTCCGCATGCTTAAACAGGAGCAGAGGAAAGCATTTTGCTCAGATTCCATCTTAAAAATGATTAGGAAGTAATCAAACTGCTAAGGATGCTTTAAGCATGCCTTGAGCTATGAAAAGCTAGTTCTTACTCGACGTTGCTAAAAAAATATCGGAGCCAATTTTTCTGAACTCTGAGAAGTTTGCAGATGACAGGAAGCAGGAGGAGCAGCTGATAGGCCAGCGGGGGGCACTGCCACCCAGCAGGAGTGGGACCGGCCCGGGAAATGGGACAACGGGAACTTCATGCAGCCGTACCAGAGGAAACGCCACGCCCTGCTCCTGGGCAGGAAACACCCAGGCACCAGTACAGGCTGGGTGAAAGAGAATGACCCGGGGGACAAGCTGTCCACGAGCTAGTAACGTGCCCTTATGGCAAAGCAGGCCAACAGCCTTTGGAGCTGCATTTGGCAGAGCACCACCAGCAGGTCCAGGCAGGTGATCCCTCCCCTCAGCCTCCACACAGCTCAAGTGCTGGGCCCAGTGCTCAGAAAAAAAGGAGACATGGATATACTGGACTGAGTCCACCAAAGGGCCAGGAAGAAGATGAAAGGCCTTGGACATATCTGACCTATGAGGAAAGGTTGAGAGAGCTGGGACTGTTCAGCCTGGAGATGCAAGTTAAAGGTGGATTTTATCCTTTTGTGAGAATTTCTGCTTGTATGGTTTCTGAGTACATGTGGCACACAATAAAATCTGCTATATCAACTTCTGGATTTTTAAAAATAGACCTGTCCCCTTCCTTGCTTAATATGGACAAAGTTTGAAATAAAGATATTTTAAAAATTGTTGCATACAGTGCTATTTAGTTGGTACCATTTTAAAAAAACACAAGCCAAAACAACTCTTGAGAGAGACAACAGCTAACATACTTGAGTTCTTGAAGTGTACTTTAAAGATCTTAGAATCAGTGTGGGTCAGTTTACCACTGCCACATGAGTTCACAGTGCAGTAGTTTCTCCTTTCCCATTGAAGGACTGAGGACAGGAGACAGTAAGTACCTTCCACGAGAGTACAAGCACTGAGGGACTGAAAACAACTAGTATTTTAACAGACGTTGGCATCTGCTCAGAGTCCCAATGGGTTTGAGAGGTATGAGCCACTTTCTCCAGGCAATCACTACAGGAAGACTAGCATGTGAAAAGACAGAACAGACGGGAAAGATTTTGTAACTGTGAAGCAGATCTTGACTTCTCTTAGATGTATTGGATATTGAATTTAATAGTCTGTACTGTAAAGTAAAAAGCTGAAATCCTATAAGGGATATTAGAATAAATATAAAATAAAACAGAGGCAGTTTGCTCATGCTGTTCCTGGAGTTACCCATTACCTAGTCTAGTAACCCATAAAATAGCAAAATATTTCAAGCAGCAGATGAAGAAAACCTACTTGAAATCAGCTGAGAGCATAACAACACAAAACCAACTACCTCATATAAAATGTGCAATTGTTTTGATATCACTCAAAGCTTTTTCTAGTTATCAAAAAGTAATCTGCGTTAAGATTGTCAAACATTCAATTCTCTGCTTTCTTAATCTTATATCCTAAATTCAGTTAGTGGCGAACCAGGCAACACTTCAATAGCAACAGACTGATGGCAAACTCAGGATTAGAACTTCCCTTCAAGTTAAATTAGAATAGAAGAAGGGGAAAAATGTTTTGCTGCGTATGTGAAAGTAACGCGATACCTAAGTAAACACACAGCTTATCAGCACTGTAAAGGATCCTCTGTGTACTTTATCAAGAGTAGTTCATAGTATTCCTGAGGTTTGAAGGTCAGGAAGATTGACTTCATGGCACTTGAATAGCTCACAGAATCAAGTATCTTGAACTTATATTTTCTGTACAAAGGGCCAGTAAGTATAGTAACATTTTAGGGGCTTTAAAATGGAAGGCAACTGCACACAGAAACACACTTCTCAATTCCCCTTTTTCAATGAAGTAAGACATAGCTTATTAAACACTCTAGACTAAAATCCCATCCTATTTTTAATAAGTGCAGCTGGGAATGGCTCCAACTGTCTTCTAGACAGAAATCGTAACACTACCACAGTATTACATATTACTTTATTTTTATTACTATATTTATCACAGTATTACTTTTTCTTGTAGGTAGATAAAGTTAAGCCTATAAGGACTAAACATACGCTCCTTGCTTTTAAGAGATAACGTTGTCAAAGATGTGATGACATAGCAAGAAGTTTGGGGTTTTTTTCCAGCCCTGCATATATTCTTTCTTGCCTTTTTTGTTAACTTCATTAAAGCAGTTCTGACGAACACGTAGTGAAACCAGGATGTAGGAATCTTACTGAGGAAAATAATTGCCTAACGGAGTTTTGAAAGCTCATCCTTCCATGTGCAAACACCAGGGACTAAATAATTAAAATGACCTGAATATATTTTACAAGAAAGAAATGTAAATCTTATGGGCTTACCTTTTAATATTTATCATGTTCAAAAAGATGAGTGAAGACTAAACTAAGACAAAGGAGTGGTAGAAGACAAAGGGAACATTGGGAGGGGTAAAGTGTTGGACAGTGTGTGGAAACTGCCTAATAAGCCAGGGAGAAATTACTACAGATAACAGCCTCAATACTCTTTTCCTTGTTCCTCTCACTTCAGGCATTCTTGAGTTCATCGAGGCTGTATTTTGCACACAGACATCAAGAAGCTGCAGTTAGAGCTGCATGTTCTAGTCACAGAAGTCACAGGATACCTCAAAACTGTTTATTCCCTTTCCGTTTTACTTAATAGTGTGGAAGTGAGGAGTTTTTTGGTTTGGGTTGGGTTTTGTTTGTTTGTTTTAGTTTACTCAATAGTGAATTCTCACTACTCCCTCCTGGTCTCAGGAAGGTGGGAGGGTTTCTGGTCACAAATTTCTTCACATAAAGCTAAAAAAATGTGAAAGAGGCAGTTATTACTGAAATAATGGTGTCCTTAGAGTCTTGAAAATTCTTACTAAAGCAATGAATCCTGTAAGGAGGTTTGGAACACATGCAAACCTTGTCAGTATTCCTAAACAATTACTTCATTTTGCTAACAAAATTGCTATTTTGGAGAGGAATGGGATTTTCAAACAAAAAAAAAAATCTTTAATGACATGATATACTAGACACTTCCAGCTGTGCAACATTGATACAAGATATGTACTGCCCAAAGAAAGGAAGTATGCCAACAGAAGTGCTCATACAGTGGGCCAGACAGAAGGTGGGTGGTGAGCCAGTGTTATTGATAAATCTAACAGTTTCCAGTAGTTTCACAAAACCCAGGATGACTGAATGCTGCCATATGCTTCGAATGACCCTGTTACCTTACGATGAAGTTTACAGGTAATGCGGCAGTAAACAATCCTACCCTAGCCAAAAACTACTTGGATTTCTAGCTTAACATATTAAAACGTTAAACCGTCAACCAAATAGTCAGAATACCAGGAACAGACATTTCTGTGTTAAACCTTTTCTTTACACACAATATTCATCAAATGCTTCTGCACTCCCTCAGTAACATATTCCTGTATACTACAGATCCATTCCAGGGAGCCAGGAATTTCCCAACTTCTGTTCTGCTGCAATGTGGTTAGTTTTTAGATTAATTCAACAGAAACAAGCATTTGTTTGTTCAGTCAGTACTCAGACATTTGTACACACACTCTGCTGGGATATGCATAACAGTAAGTGAACACATTGAAATAGTTAACAGGGAGCTGAGAAGTAGGAAAAAAAAAAAGAGAGTAGTCATGCAGAAAGAAGGAAAACCACCATTGCCTCCCCCCCACAATTTTTGGTTCCTGTGTTGACAGAGCCTTCTGTATCTTTGTGTTGTAATAGAAAAGAAGTATTAGTATTTCTGTACATAAAATCATGGCATGCAATTACTCACTGGTAATCAATCTCAAATACAAGCTATTTAGTGAAATAATATCCTGTTTGACATCCATTACATAATCAGTTTCCACTTACACGACATTAACACTTTCCTTAACACCTTTTATCTAGTATCACTATAGTGATAAGCCAGATACTCAAAATTGTAAATTCTTTATTCCTCCAAATGAATGGGTGCTTAACAGCAAATACAAATATTTCTCAATAGGTGGAAAGGCAGATTTTAAAATAACAAATTTAAGACTTTTATGATTACCACGTGTATTGGGTTTGCACGGCCTGGTTTTTGGTAGCTGGTGGGGGGCGCTACAGGAGTGGGTTCTATTGATATGATCTTTCTTCTGAAACTATGTAATCCATCCTCACCTCACCATCCCCCCTCAGTGGTTACAAATGTATGAACCTTTGAAGTGTGTCCATCCCTGACTGGCTAGTGTAAATCCAGAACTACAAAAGATTAAACACCTTAAAAAAAGTAATTATAAAACATACCTGACTTAATAGCTGTCCATGAAAAATGTTGTTAACCACACTCAAAACCTGCTTTATAAGTTTTCTTTGAGAAGCAGGGATGAGAGCTGGGTATCTGGTCCCTGTAGTCTCCAGTTCCTGCTGTACTTTATCCAAAAGTTCACAGAGAAATTCCTGAGCATCTTGTTGGGCATATCCTCTGAAGGCTGGAATTAGTCTCCACACAGAATGAAGCATGGCAAAAGGAGACACCAGGGCCCATTTGCCAGACCACATAACCTGGAACAGAGTATGCAACTCATGACAGAGAGAAATATGCTTTGAACTGGGCTCCCTGGGCTGAATGAGTTCCATACTTTTTGATGCTCCTCCACTTAATCCAGAGGATAAACTAGGCCGCCTCACAGAATATGATCCCTTTACTTTCTCTTGGTTTTCATTCATGTGTAATGTTGAGGCAGCTATTGAGAGGTGTTTAGATGAAGATCTTGTTTTACCATTGGTTGCTGTTGCCAGCAGTTCCTGAGTTTGGTTGAGATCAAGCTTTAAAAAGCATTCTCGAAAAATAAGTAAGTGACTTAATACCTGCAGGACAGAATTCATATAGCATGTGTTTCCCAGGTTTCTTAGTCCTGTTACTCCAGGAGTCACTGTGGGCCTTCGTTTAATTGGAGAGTCACTTATTTTTTTCAATCTCAGTTCATCTGAGGTATATGTTTCTTTCAGCTCTATTACAGATCTCATATTCTGTGATAATTTTTGAGGGCAGGGTTCTGTTTTTGAGGACATTCTAATCTGATTTTGTAAACGACTGCTCTTTCTTGGAGGCATCTTTTCCATCTCTGCTTTCAACTCACGCTTTCGTTCTTGTCTTCTCTTCCTAGCTTTGTCCCTTTTTTCCTCTTCTTCTTCTTGACGTCTTTGTTCTTCCAAAATCCTTTTTCCAGTAGGTGTCAACTCAAGCCACGATCTGAATACTTTGCCAAGGACCGCACGCCGTCGGTGCCAGAGAGCTGTGAACATTCGATCTTCATTCCGAAGCACGGCTTGGGCACCACCATGGGAAAGGTAGGAATCATCACTTGTACCCATAGAACGCAAAGTCCTCCCACTTCGAGTAGTGCACTCATAGTTTTGACTCTTGATTGCACTTAATGTACTCCGCAACAGTTTTAAATCACCAGTTGCGTTATCATTGAGAACATAATCATCACAGAGATAGCAGAAAACATACAGTTCATTTACTTCCAATGCCACGGGGTGACTGCTCTCCTGAAAGTGCTTTAGTGCATGTTCCTCGATGTATCTTCCACATGCCACATGTGAGCAGCTGAGGCACGCCCACACAGATTCTGTAGTATTGCAGTCCATGCAATGCCATTTTTGAGGATTGAGAATGGAGTGATCTTGGGCCAGTCGCAGACGTCCTACGTGCTTACACTTATCCATTGTTAGAACTGAAATTGCACAGATATGCTAGTGAAACACATCATCCACACTGTTTTCTGTTCATGATATTTCAACCTGCAACTAAAAAAAAAAAAAAGTAAGTTATAGTTCATTAATGCCCAGCTGTATTTTACAGGAGTCAGTGTTCCCAAATTCATTCCTGAGGTTAAGACCACGATCATCGTTCAGCTGAGTCCCACCAAACACACCACGGCAGTCAGTCATATGGAGCCACACTCAACACTTTCAACAGCAGTTCGAAGTTCAGACTACCTGCATACCACTGTTTATACTCCCTTTACTTTGTTGCTCAGGACTGAAGCATACTAGCTATGTATACGTTAGGCCCGGTTTGTTTGGGTTTTTTTAAATTTTATTAAGGACCAGTGATTTTGTTAAAAGATGCTGTTACAAAGCTTGGATACAAACACAGCTTAAAAGTGAGAAAGGCTGTTCACAGAAGCTGTGGATGCACCCATCCCTCAAAGTGTTCAGGGCCGGGTGGGATTGGACTTTAAGCAACTGGGTCTAATGGGAGGTGTACAGCAGGGGCTTGGACTGTAGGATCTTTATGGTCCCCTCCAACTCAAACCATTCTCTGATTCCAAAATTCTCCTATAAATTCTATCCCTAAGCATACAGGTGTAGAAGTGCAACGTTCACTTAAATTTATTATGTTTACACACTGCCAACAGTTCAGACAAATGAGGCTTTATACAACTCAAACCCTTAATTAAACCACAACTTTAATTAAATCACTGCCTCTCTAAATCACTGTGCTCAGTCCATGCCATTTTACCATTTCTACTTAATGTATCTTAAATATCTACATTTTAATACATCATGCTAACAACTCTGAAAGAGTAACTTGGCAAAGCAGAATTTGATTTCTTGAGACAGAAATACCAGGAGGTATCTACATTAGTTACTGCAAACATTATGAAAACCTGTATTTTGAACCAACCCTTCTAATCCAGGTCTTCAAAAGATCATTTAAAAATCTGGCTAGCACTGGCTTATAGCCTTTAATAAACTTGTATGGTTGGATTTATTTGTTCAGAGCTGTTAGTTTTGCTTCCTCCTGTAAGGTGCATTTACCCAAAACAGTCTCTGATGAGCAAAAATTTAGAGACAGTGATTCATTCTTGTTTTTACTATTCCCTTTGACTATCTTGCTTAGATACATGATCTAGAGATAAATGATGATGGTGCTACGATGCATCAGAAAGTGATTATATTTGATCTGGGGCATTTGTGCCCACAACGTCACTGACCAGAAGGGCCAAAGAGCTCACAGCACCAGTACCATTATGTACAGTGCTTGCCAGATGAAACAATTAATTCACTCAAGGAGTTTCAGGCTTTGTCAAATATCCAGACTATGCCAAGTGAGATGAGTTTGCCATTACAGATGCATGCTCTGGACCTGGCCTAGGCTTTACAATAGTAAGGTCCTGGATTGTATGCTTTACAGGTAAATAAGCCATACTACAAAACTACTGAGTGATATACACAACTCTGGACAGAACCCAAAAAACGATATCCCAGCTATTATCCTTAAACATGCTAATATTTATCAATTTCTACAATTCTAAAACACACACAAGAATAGGTTACTCAATATAGAACAGATGTTTAGTATAAAATAAGCATTAGATTGAGGGAATCCTAATGTACAATGACATGACACCACTAAGGAAGAGAAACAGGTAAAAAGTTGCAGCTGGCTAGAAAAGAAGCTCTAGCTTTAATCTGGTACTTTGATAAAAACTGTTGTTACAAAATTCAACAAAAATGGCTTTGTTTGGTTAATTGGCCCAAGACTAGTGCCTTTTAAAATGTTACAATACAGATACCAACATAAGAGCTGTAATAACTCTCTAAGCACACAATCAGCATCCAGCACGGCATGCGTTGTATAGAATTTATTCTGTAATGAAGAAAAGCTTGAACCAGCTGTAGAGAAACTGAAAGTGTACACTGTTTTACATGCCCATATTAATCTCTCTCATTCATTCTGACTTAAGTGTTGTCGCCAGTCCATACTCACTGCACCAAAGAATTTCAGGCACCGTGACCTCTGGGTACCCATTCACAACTCTCAGATCAAGCGCAAGCCGTAGTTTATTAGGGGAGGTCGAGCTCTCGTGTGCTATGGTCAACAGACCACAAATTAATGGCTTGCTTAACTTTTTCATCTTGCTTGCACCCACAACATTCATTCCTTCTAAAAGGCAATCTATCTGTAGGCTGCCAATTAGATTCTTTAACAAGTAGCTGTGCACAGTAAGCTTGCTTTTTATATCATATTTATAAACAAGACCATGAGCACCACCCCATGTCTTCTAGTCTGACAACCTCTTTTCCCCAACAAAGTGGAACTTTTATAACACTGATAAAATTCAGGACAGTAAAACCTACGTAAAGTGTGCTGCAATAATTAAATACAGTATAGGGAATTTTAAGTGACAAGACTCATCTCTGTGTTTTTCGGCTAACATAAATAGATTCTACTGCATAACATATTAGTAACAGTCCTTTCCAGCAGACGAGAAAAGAACACTAAACCCTGCCTTTCCACACGGCTGTCACACACAGCAATGCTGTCTGTCAGAGGAATCTGACAGGTCAACTCTTTTTGGATTTCTTGAAGTCACTGTGTAAACTCCACACGTTATTTTTCCTTCCTTTTAATACTACATTGTCAGATTATTTATTTTGCACTTTTAAAAACATTCTCAGGACTGAAACTGCTTACCCGCCTCAGTGTAAGCAGACACTGGACTGAGGACAAAAGTAGTTCACTGATTTCAGGACAACCACTGTGTAAATCAGGACTGCACAATCGAGCTCTTCATGCAAAAGAACACAATTCTACGAAAGCGCAAGATCAGCACCTTGAAGGGAAAAACCTAAAGCCCCAGCTCCCCCACCAGCAACCAAGCCAGCATGACATTTTCCCACCTACGTCGATGTGTGGAGAAAGGAGACAGGGTGGAAGGGGGAGGGGGAGGAAGTATCTTGGCATGGGAGAAGTCTTTCTTTGAAAAAAATTTGAAGAAATCAAAATGCAGTTTGGTCAAAAAGACAGGAATATCTGAAAAGACTGTTAAAAAACAGAGTTCAAAAGTGAGACCAACAAAACTTCAGATGAATGTCAAGCAGCACACTGAAATCATCAGTGTTTGAACTACTGAGACTGCATCAACTCACAGTATTTAAAAACTGTACCTTAGAACCAAAACTTGGCAAAAGATGTCAGGGTAAAAACAGGAGTAAAGTGAGAGATAATGGTGGAAGAAACAGGAAAAATACTGCATACTCATTCCCACACCTATTAGAAAACTGCAGATGGAATAAAATAGTACAAGCTAATGCTTCAATGCTAAAATTCCCCAAAGGAAGTTATTCAGCACTAGTTTCTGCATTCTTCTCTCCTGAGGTTCAGTTCTGTGCACACACACAAAGAAACTTTGAATTAGTTAACCAGCACTTCAGAGATCAAGCCCCTCCCTGTGTTCTTACCACAGACCTGAGCTGAAGTAGTAAGCAAAATTACAACTACTAGCATACAGAATAGTACTATTGAAAGCATTATGTTGTCTGGAAACAGAGAGATACACAGAAGTCTTTTCTTGCACCAAAGTTTCACAAGCTAGAAACAAAGATATATGGGAAAGGATTATTCTATTGTACCATATTTCAGCCTTACTGACATGCTCGTTCCTTCTGTTCCACTCAAGAATCACTGGCAAAATGTACATTTTTGGGTAACTCATGAGCTGAAAAAGCACTTGATGCCAAAACCAACAAGTCAGTAAAAGTGATGGTTTTCTTCCATTTGTGTTCCATGCAAACAAGAATTTCAGATTTTAAGAATTTAAGGTTCATTTTCACAGCTGATAAATTTATAAAATATAACGATAAATATAAACAAAAGTATGTATTTTTCCCTTAGTCACTATTTGTGTAATCAATTGCTTGGCATATAAATGAGAAGTCTCAAGCATTAGGCTAGAAATGCAGTACATAGTTTTACAATTATATAGACGTGTGTGTGCTCTTGTGCCCCATTTATATTCTGGCTTTTAAATCAGATGACCCTTTACCAACCAATTTTCATCAGATTCAGAGTACCTATTGAATGTCTGAAAACACAGGAATCATGGGCACTTAAACAACTGAAAGTTTTAGATAACAAGTACACTTACTAGAAGGCAGATGTACCGCTTTACTGCTTTTTATAACGAGTTTTCTTTAAGAAAACAACTCAACGAAACACTGATGTGCATAACTTCCAGCTGCAGTACAGTCCTGCAGGCATAACAGTTAAGACTTGAAATCAAAGCAGCACTTCAAAAACAAACTGAAGTTGTGAATTATTTCCGATTTCTAACAGGACAGCCTTTGACAAGAAACCCCCCAGCCTCCTTACTTTGGAGACGTGCAGATGGCCATTTAATTTTTTTTGCTCTATTTTTTTTTAGCAGCTAAGTAATGTACATCCAGTGTGCTGCCCAGAAGTGGCCATTTACTCCAGGACACCACAGGCTGCGGTACAGCTTTACGTTCGATGTCTACTACTGCAAATAACCGCGCATTTCCTGCAGCGGAGACTCCACGATAAACGAACAATATAGACTGAAGCACTTTCACAGAAGCACGGAAAACACAACGTTTCTTACTGGTCTGAATTTACACTTGTCAGTTCTTCCCGTTTAGAAAAGCGAGCATCTCCGGCTGCCCTGACAGCTCCTGTTCTGACAGCCCCTGCACGTACAGACATCTCGGCTAAGCTGGCCCAGGGCTCGGTGCGCGGTGCCGTTCCCGCAGAAGCTCTGGCCCTTCCCGGCGCACCGCGACATGGCGCGACTTCGCCTCTGGCCACAACCGGCAGGAGCTGCGAGCGGCGGGCCCCGCTCACCGCCACCCTCCGCTCCTCCTCGCGCTCTCCTCACCTCGACGTCCTCCCGGCCCCTCCGGGACGTGCAAGGGAGCGGGCCCCAGGCAGGGGTGCCCCGCCACACACCGAGCGCGACGGGAAGGAGGCAGAACCCCTGCTGCCCGGCGGGGGACGCCGGTCCCAGGGTCCCGCTCAGCCGGCGGCTCTCCCGACCCCACGCCGTGCCCGAATCGCCCCCGCGGCAACTACAGCCTCCTCCTCAGGTGCCCCTCCGCTGGCACCGCGCCGCCGCTAGCGTCCCTCCCCGGGAGAAAGGCGCTGCCGTTGCCTGCCCCGCGTTCCCCTCCG